>JABVXU010000321.1:0-64237 GCA_013365365.1 Cruorifilaria tuberocauda
AAATGTCTCTCATCTGTTCCATATTTTATAATTAAATTTCATTCATTTAGAATTACATTCCAGATATTTTCAATATTTCCGGTTTTTAATTTACCGAATATCATATTTGAATTGTTATTTGATTTGAATCTTTCATCAGCTAAATTTTATCATCAATTTTTATTACCATTAATAAAAATTTTTCACAATGGACAAGTTTGGATTGATTTTTTTTTGACCGAAAATTTTTTAATATTTTATCGTTTTACCGGAACCGGATTTATAGTTAAACTTCGATGATAAGAAATAATTTTTTCATAACTATTCAAATTAGACAAAAAAAAAAAAAGAAATCATTCATTGAATTATTCATACATTCACTTCCGTTATTACTTCCGCATTCATTTCCGGTATGGAATTTCTGGAAAAATTACATTCCCAAATTCTTCTTACTGAATCACTCAACTTCTTTTGTCTTCTCTTTTCTTTTCCGGTTTAGTCAACAGTTTTTCAAAGTCTCCGTCTAATCTTCCAAGTATTTCTTCAACTAGGATTATCGTTATTTCTCTTGAATCATTATTATCTACGTTATGCCTACGTGTACTTTAAGCCGTAGAAAAAAAAATCCCTGAAATATTAACTAAACTTACTTCTTCTTTCCTATCACTATCATTATCAGTTACTTCCTATAAAATATCACTGTTATCATTAAATATCCTTATACATTGAAGTTATCATTACTGTTTTTGCATTTGTCATTATTATTATCATGATTATTATTATTGTTATTACTTATGGTATCATAATTATAATGCTGATTATCTCTTCTATGGACCATGATATTTATGATAAATACAACTTCATAACATTTGAGATTACTGATAAGTGTCATTGCTGTTATCTCTATCAATAAGGCATATTAAAATAATCAATGCTATAATTATCATTTCGGTCTAATTACCTTAATCAAATATTAAAATTATCATCAAAGCTACCAGGCTAACCTGTTATTTTATCGTAATTATTATTATTGCCCTATAAATTAAATTTAACCTCATAATTATCATCATTATCATTATTACAATCATTGTTACTATTATAGTATAAATATTATCAGTGATTTTGTAGTATAAATATTATCACGATTGAAAAAATCATAGTATAAATATTATCATGATTGAAAAAATCATAGTATCAATATTATCATGATTGAAAAAATCATACTATAAATATTATCATGATTAAAAAAATTTTTCACCTCACATACTTTGTCATCGCATAAAATATGCGGTAGAGGAACATTTTATCAATTATTTTAGTTAAGAAATTAATCATGGATAAAATAGCTTATCAGTCATTTTTAGCAGCTTAGAAAGAGAGAGACGTAATAAAATAGTGAGGTTTAAAGAGAGAAAAAGAAAACAGAGTAAAAATGATAAGTTTGTTTGTGATTTTACAATCGTTTTCATTTATTTAAAAATGCTCGCAGTTTCGAAATTCACAATTTCAAATTTCATTTTTAATTTTTCAGCATCAGTGAGGAAATGAATTGTCAATAATGAACAACAAGAAAGAAATGGTGGAAATTATTAAATTTAAAAATTATTTATAATTTATTGAATTTGTGTGGCAGAGAAAAAAGCATGTGCATGTTAAGCTATTCAAATTTCATCTATTCCATTCCAAATATTGTTGTTATTCATCTAAGCTGCTTTTTTCTAAATCATAATTGAAGACAGGTAAGTGATGAATGGAGGCAGGAAGAGGTGGAAAACTAGTTCTTCAAGTTTAATCCATCTTACCTGTCTATTACTACCTCCATTGCATAGGTGTGTGCCGGGAACGGGAAATCCCAGGTTAAGAAACGAGAAAATTATAGGAAGGAGTAAAGCAGTACTCTGAAGAGGTAAGTATTTGATAAGAATTGCTATCTTCTAAAATTATAATGATGAGCGAATTTATTAAGGAATAATAAACTTTAATTAAATTTTTAATTAAAAAATTATGTTTTTTGGAATTCTTTCAATTCAGTTCATAATTTCGAAGGAAATGCATGAATGAATTTTTGATTTAATTAATCATTTTCTTCATTTAGCTCATATTTTTTAGCTATCTATACTGTATACTGTATCACTCTAATGATACAGTTAAGTAAGTACAATAATTACTAAATTAAAAAATAAAATTTCCATTTTCTTTTCTAAAAGACAATTTTATTGATTTTTAACTTTTCATACTTTCTTAATTTTTATCTTTAAGAAATTAAGAAAGAAGCAATAAATTAAGAACGAATTTAATTGATCATCAGTTAACAAGTTAATCTTCTATTAGAAAAGCAAATGGAAATTTTGAATTAATAAGTAATTAAATATTTCAAGGTAACTAGCATTAAGTAATAAAGTTATCTCTAATAAATATATCAAATATTTCTCCTATCTGTACTGTATATTGCATCACTCTTTTATTTTATTTTGTTTGTTTTTCTGTAAACTTTTATAACGATAATTATATTTGTAACTTACTTATTTTTACTTAAAAAAAATTTTTTTAAGATGAAAATGTTCAATTTGAGATAATTATTGCAACATGCAGGTGTCATGCAAGTTTGATATGATTTTTTGCTATTGCAAAAATCAAGTTTTGCTAATTTAAAAGTATAATTAATGCTTTTTTTCTCATTTTATCAATAAAAAGTGTATAATTATCGTACCAAAATAATAATAATAATAATAAAATGGTAATAATTTTCAATGATAAATAGAAATTTTTATTCCATTTTCATTATTTGCTATTAGCGATTTTTTTTTAATTCAAAGAAAAAATTTTAAGTAAACGTAAAAATTACTTTTCTTAAATAATTACTTAGATTGGAAGTAATATATAGTACATAGTAATTATTTTTTATATAGTAATTTTAATTTTATGTAGTAATATATAATATATAGTAATTACCTTTAGAATTGGAAGTTATCAATGAACTGCTTATTAGTACTAATATATGCATAAAATATGAAAGTTAAATTTTACTCAGATGATTAAATTTTAAAAGAGTATGGAGTTTTTTTCTTCCATTTATATAATAAACCTGAAAATTAATCAATGAATATTTCAAGCAATTTTTGAAACTTCCAGAAATTAAAACCAATGAAAATTTATTTCAAAATTTTTTAAATAATATTTTTTGTATTTTCCGTTTTTCTATTTGTACTGTTATTCTTTCAATTTTTCTTACTAATTTTCTTTAAATCTTTGAAATTTGCACATTCAGCCAGAAGATTTTTTTATTTTCAAAATCGAATTTAAACAATTACTTTTGAATAATTTAAATGACTCTTTAAATTTACAATAATTAAATATAAATAACAAAAATTTTAATTCGTTTCAAATTTGAAATTAAAATGATGGAAAAATGAAATTAGCATGAAGCTATTATTAAATTCGATGATGATGTTTGTTGAAGCAAAGGCAAAAATGATAATTCTTCCACATCTCCAAAATTTTTTCCACAATCCTTCTTTCCCGACTCTTCCGCCTCCCGACATTTACCAAATGGTACTACCTGGTATGGAGAATAGAAAAATGAATAATTGGTGATATGATGTTGAATGCTCTATTTGTATTTGGCGAAGTATTATCATTTTCTAAAGTCAAAATTGGCATATATCATTTCTTTTATCATTTTTTTTTCCCTGTAATTAGAATATCGGAATAAGAAACTTTTCTTTTTTTTCGATTGTTCCGTTATCTTAATATCAAAACTTCTAATTTCAGCTGTTATATATTTAAATTTTAAATTTCAAAAAAAACATAAACATAATAATGATCTGTTTATTTATAATTGCTATCTAAACTCTGTGAACGAAAATTATATATCGAGGAATTCATCATCGTCATCATTATCATTATTATCCAAGGATATGTCTTTTGATAGTTATGATATGATAATGGGTGCATGTTCTCATGCGGTTTAAACGAACTAATGAATTAAGGCTTGATAGTGTCCTTTGATAGTTATGATATGATAATGGGTATATTCTTAAGTATAATCATTATTACTATTATTATTATGATATGATAATGGGTATATTCTTAAGTATAATCATTATTACTATTATCACTATTATTCGCATTCGCTATCATTGTTATTATTATCATTATTCTTAACGAAACAACACTTGAAACCCACAATATGCACCTAACAAAAGTTGCAAATCTGTTTTCTTTCTTTTGTATTTATTTTTCCAATACTCTCAAAATTACTAATCGAAATGTATTATATTTTTGTGTTAGGAAAAAAGCTATCTCTTAAGTAATTGTGAAATCATTATCAATCATGTAGTGATTAGAAAATCATGAGAATTAAGTGATAAAGAAATTTCATTCCTATTTAAATCATAAAACATGTTGTTCTAATCAATAATTTTATCATTTCATTTTTTAGAATAAATCTGAATTGATTATTATTATCATTGACAATAAGTGTTGAAATAAGTTTGAAATGATTTTACTGATAAAAGAATTGAAGGAATTTTTATGCAAATTATTATATCTTAAATCTTTCCCTTTATCACACTTTCGTGATAATGAAATATTAATTTAATTTGTGTTAAATCATTTTCATATCACTTTGTTTAATTTTAAAACAGTATAGAATTACGGTAAAATCTTTGTTTTTGTGTCGGTTTTCTTGCCAAATTCAAAACTGTACAAAAAACTTAATTTTGGTTTTTGTAAAAAATTATGATTAACTTAAATAGAACGTATTAAGTAATGCGTACAACAAACAATTTCAATCTTTATTACTTTTACTTAGTAGTAATGGACAAATTTTGTGGCACAATAAAAACAGTAAACATAGTTATGCTAACGAAAAATTAAGAAAAAAATGGAAAACATTTAGGATAATTCATGATCATGTTTGATTATGATTGTTGTTAAAATTAAGTATAATTTGAATATGCATCCCTAATTAATGTCAATAATAATAGTTATCCATCCACGTTTTTTTCAATATCGTAAGTTTTATAGTTATACATGATGAAGAGAAATAATGATAATGATAATGATAATTACGATAATTATATTGGCGATTGTATAATTTTAAATAATCTTTTCTTTTTTTCTTATTCATTTTCAATTTTTAGGATTTATTTGTAGAAAAATTCTATCAAAGATTATCGCAGCAAAAGATAGCAACAAAGGATTACTTAGAAACTTACAATTGAGGTAAATATTATCACTGAACTGATAATTTCAACTTTTCAAGCATTTTAAGTATTTTTTTCTTTAACTTAAAACTTTTCAAGTATTTTAAGTTTTTAATTAATGCTTTTTCTTTCAGTTCGAATATCTGCTAATTCTGCGATATTAGCTATTTTCTGACAAAGCAGATGGTTAAAGAGCTTTGTCATCGGTGTTCGAAACCTGTTTATCCAACTGATAAAGTTGGTCCATTAAAGGATTCAACATTTTTTCATCAAGGATGTTTTAAATGCTACATTTGTGGAACACGTTTAGCCCTGAAAACATATTGCAATAATCGAAATGATATTAATGATCAGGTTTTTTTTTCCTTTCTTTAATACTTACTAATTGAGAATTTTATAAAAAAATAAAACTAAAATTTAGAAACAAACAATTATTGTATTATTAGAATAGCAATATTGATTGATTTATTAGTTTTGCTATATTTCCATCACTTTTTTATTTTATATATAAAAAGTACTGTTGTATAAGAAATATTAATTGATTTACTTAACTATAACTTATCATACTTTTTTTTTTACAGGAAATTTACTGTAACAGTCACGTACCAATAGCGGGTCCGCATAATTTACCACCGATGCGTAATGGTTACAGTAACGGAACAAATCGTAGCAATGGTTTTTGTCGTGATGCTGGTTTAAATGATTTAAAAATTGCTCATGCAATTAAAGCTACGCAAGTTTCAAAACCATATCCGAAAATTAAGCATGCTGGTGCACGATATGTTGTTGTAAGTCATAATTATATCAAAGCATCGTATCAATTTTTAAAACTTTTTTAAAAATTTCATTTCAAATGATTATAATTTCAATTTTTATAGCTATCATTAATCCTACCGATGTAGATGGATTAAAGTAAATTTGAAATTGTTACAAAGTTATTATCAAAAAAAAAAACTATTATTTGACCTGAAAATGTATCATTCATGCAGAATATTAGCGATGTTAAACTTATCAATTACGAATTATAAATTCGACTTTTTTTTTTTCAAAATTTCAAATACGAATTGTAAATATAAATTCAAATTATTGATTTTCCAGCATAATTTAATCATTATGCCTATTTTTATCAGCATTTTCAGAAAATTTCATAACACCTTGCCTTTTCTTCTTTTATCAAAAATCAACAATTCCTTTTAAAAAACTCCAAACTCCTAACTCAAACTTTCAATATTTCTATAATTTTTGTTAAAATTTAGAATTTGGAATTTAAAATTTAGAAATGAAATATTTTAGTTACTATAAGCTTTTATAGTAAAAGTTAAAGAAATAAAAAAGTTTGCATTTGATAGAGAAGAAAAGTTAACTTTTAAAAGTAAATTTCAACAAACTAAGATGATTTGCTGTAAAAATTTCTTTAATTTTTTAATGAAATGATTATTGAAATTAGCTAAAAATTAAAGGATTACGACGCGCAAACTCGACTGGAATTAATCCATCGCAAAGATGAAGATAAGTTATATGAAGCATTTGATGAAAATAAGAAACGAGAATATGATCAGTTTGAAAAGGAAACTAAAGTAAGTAGCTTCTATTATCATTAATCAAAATTAATCATTACTATTTAATTTAAAGGTTTTAATTAAATTTGGAACGGATGAAATTTGAAGAAAACAGATTAAATTTTATTTTTAAATAGATTTAAGAAAGAAATTTTGAATTTGAGCAAAGCAAATTAGCCTAAATCAAAAAATACTATGAATAATTTAGGAGGAATGGGAGCAAGCCTTGGCTGATTTTGCACGAAAATATGAAAAAGGCCAGGTGGGCAGTAGGAATAAGGAAGATTTAATCAGGCATCTAACGATAAAACGTGATAAAAAGTTGGAAACGTTGCATCAACAACGGAAAGAACGTGAACGATTACAAACGGTGGAATTGCTTGATCGACAAGCTAAAGAAATGTTGGACTTATTTAAGCAAGCACGAGTGGTTCGATTTTAAATGCAATTAAAATTTTTCAAAAAAAAAAAATTGAAAAGATTTGAAATATCACCTTGGATAAAAAATATCACCCTGGACAAGAAAATGAAATTAAATGGAAATTTAATGAATTTTAAATGTATTAAATTTTAAAATAATAACTGATAAGATTATCAATTTTTTTTAACTTAAAAATTTTATTTTCGAAAGTTTTAGAATAGAATTTTCTGAAGTTTTCAGACTATTTCAAATAATAATAATTGATTAAATTTATTTAATTCCATTATACCATTAATTCCATCAATTCCATTTGTGCCTATTTCAAGTGAGTAAGCTCTAAACTTTAAAAACAATTCATTGAACATGAAAATGAAATTATCATTTATCAGTTCAGCTTAATCAGAGCTTTTATAATTAGACATAGTAAATTCAGTAATATTCCTATAATTTCGAAATAGTAATATTTTATTAAAAGTTACACTATGACTTTTTTTAAAGAAATATTTGAATTATAAAGAATTTTTTAATTAAATTATAAATTTAAAACTCCCTAATAAACATAAAAACAAAATAAATTATCAAATAAAATAACTGATTTTATTGCTGATAAGTTTGATAATTTTAATTCAATGAAAAACATATTATCAATCGTTTTGAGTCATTTAAATTCTGATTTTGAATTCTGATTATATCAATTTTATCATTTCTGCAAATCTTACGAATGCTAATTTTCAGACTTCCACTCTACAAATTTATCACAGAAATCAGAAATTTTTTATTTTAAAATTAATTTGAAAAAAAAAAACAATTTCGTTGTAACTATGAAATTCTCTAATTAAGAATTGAAATGAACTGATAATTTAAAAGATATAAAAGTACATTTATTTAAATTTTATTGATAACTTATGAATAAGTTTTTTTTGCAAAATTAATTTCTGATTTTTTCTAATTTAATTTCTAATTTGAAAATTATTTTCCAGGAATGTGATGATTCCTCGTACAGAGGACCGCCATCCTATCCAACGACGCCACCACCGCCACAACCGCCAATATGCAGTAAACGTGATATCTATACCAATACAACGGTATTTGAGGCGATCGATGAGGTAGCAATTACAATGGCCCAATCGGAAATTACAACATTTACCGAATTGATAAGAACGTTAACAGCTAATGCACGAAATGATATTGAAAAAGCGAGGTGGTAACTTTTTGAAATTATCAAAAAAATCTTTTAAACCTAAAAAACACTTTTTTAACTAAGCGTATTTTAGTTTTAAAACTATTAAATAGTGATAGTAGGATCTATTAATTAGTAATTTGAATGTTGGCAGTAGTTTACTTCAGTATCATCATTTACTGATAACATAAAGATAATTTCATAAGTAGAAAAGATTAAAGTAAAATTACTAATTACTAGATTACTAATTACTAATTAGAATAATTAATAGTTTAAGGGCTTTTTTTGATTCCAGTGGAAAATCACTTTAATAAACTTTCATTTTGATATACTTTTAACAAGGTAAGAGGAATTTGCCTGATTTTATCAATTTGATAATAGCAATTAATTAGTGCAAATGACAAACAGTAGTTAATTGAAAAGACAAAAGAGAGAGAAATTCAAATTAAAATTTTTTCTCTTCTTTACTTCTGCAATTTTTATTTTCAATTTAAATATGAAAGCTCTTTTTATCAATTAATTTAAAAGTTTTTGAAAACAAAATGAAAATTTTAGAATTTTTAATTTTATTAGAATCTTTTTATCTAAAACTCAATCATTTAATTATAATATATAATTTCGAATATTATTTATTGATTTTATTTATTTATTTATTATTTAATATTATTTATTTCTCCTATGGAAGTAAAATTAATAATATATTTTGCTCATTCGATTTTAGTTTTTTATTTTTCAAAATTTGCAAAATATAATTACTTCTTATCGAATTAAACTTTCTATAATCAAAAAAAGTAATAATTAGTTTTTTTTTCTTTTAATTTTAAGATTTTCAAATATTTTTCAAATGATGGAATTGAATTTGTATGATTTTAGAGCGATCTATCGATGGATTACAATCAAAAATTTGAATGCAATGCAATTTGATAGCCATTTGGATAGCAATACACCGATGGGTTTATTACGTGGAATTAAGTATGGCACTGAGAGTTATCATGTTTTATTCAAACGATTGTGCAGGTAGTTATTATCAATTGATAATTGTTATACTTTGATCCGCTTATCAATAGAATTATGAACTTATGATCGATCGATTGTTTGTGTTAATGATCGATTGATCGATGATCGAACTTATGATGATCGATTAATTTTAATAATTTTTGATAAAATTTTGAATTTTCTATTTATGCATTCGTTAATTTTTAATTATCATTAGCGATAACTTTCAAAATACTTTTCAAAAATATAAAAAAAGTTTTTAATATCACAGTACTTTTCTAATTTAATAAATTTAATAAAAAATGAAAGGTAAATTTGAGAGTGTTTTCCTTGCAGCTATGCTGGATTACACTGTGTCGTTATCAAAGGTTACAGTAAATCAGCCGGTTATCAACCAGGTTATCGGTTTGAAGATAACAGGTTCCGGAATACCTGGAATGCTGTTTATCTAAGTGGCTCATGGCGTTTTGTGCAGTGTAATTGGGGTGCTAGGCATTTAGTGTAAGTTTCCTTTTTTTTTCAAGTAGCTAAAAAAATGACGGGAAGTTTGATACTTTAGAAATTTTAACATTATTTCAATTAATTAAACATTAATTAATTCAATTGTTTCGATCTAATTCACAACTTAATTACTAATTAGTCTAGCTAATATTCAAAAAAAGAAAGTAAAGTAGAAATACTTACAGAAATGCTAAAGAAGGTAGTACACGAGCAAATAACAGAAGTGACAGTTTACGTTACGAATACGATGATCATTATTTCATGACTGATCCTCAGGTAATTAAATCATAAAATTTATTTTTCGTTCTATCAAAAATTTCGTTATATCCAAGAAATTCAATTTCTTTTTAAAAATTCATCATTTAAATTACGTTTCGAAAATTTTCCGTTTTCATTAATTAATTTTCCGGAAAAGGATTGCAATAAAAAAAATCTCATGCATTTTCGCTTTCAATCAAAAACATCAATTCTTTCATATTTATTAATTGGGAAGAAACTTTTTCCGGCTAAAGAAAAAAAAACAAAGAAAATATTTTGAACTACTAAAGACCTCGAAAATGAATGGAATTTGATTTTAAGGAGAAAAAAAAATTGAATTATTTCATCTTTCATCAAGGACATGCTAATATATTTTGAATAAATCAATCGGAATTTATCGGAACTAAAAATTTCTCAATTTTTTTTTTACTTACCTACAGATGATATGATATGTCCTTTATCGTTTCTCTTGTCTTACATGAATTTTCTCACCCATACCAAGAAATCATGCAAAACTTTTTTTTCTCGAAATAAATTTTACGCTTCTTTTCACACTCTTTACTTGTTCGAAAATGAAAGGAAAAAAAATCGGAACTTTTTAAACTTTCAATTTTACTTTCATTTTTTTCCTTTCAACTCTTCCCTTAATTCATTGCATATATTAGCTTTTTTTTGAGTTAAGTCATTTTCGTTTAACTTAACTCTTCGTGATATAATTTGTTGAATTCATTGCATATAGTAAGTCATTTTCGTCTAACTTAACTCTTCGTGATATAACTTTTTGAACTTCCTTCTTTAACTCTAAAATTATTTTTCGAAGCTTTTTGAAGTATTTGATAAAATACATCTTTCGTTATGAATTTAACAATTAATATCTACTGTCATTTTATAATTAATATGTACTGTAATAATTAATATGTACTGTCATTTACACTATCCCGTTAATTAATTATCAGATATAAAATTAAATATATCGAATATCGGATACAAATTATCAAATTAGCATGTTGAACAGGTCGCAAATAAAAATCAATTTTAGCATAGAAACCTTTTTTCTGATAAATAATCACAGATGACCTTAAATGATACAGTTTACATGGTCATCTTAAAAGTTAACTGTATAACTAACTGTAAGGCATACAACAGACCGGATATTATGCAATCAGTGAAATAATCATTGAATTATTAGTGATTTTCTTTTCCAGGAATTTATTTACGAATTTTTCCCTCAAGAATCTGAATGGCAACTATTGAGGAATCCGATAACATTACGACAGTTTGAATCATTGCCGTTCGTACGCTCACTTTTCTTCCGCTATGGTCTAAGTTTCACTGAACCAAATTTACAAGCTGTTATAAAGGTAAAATTTTAACCATAATTAAAGTAATTAAGTTGTAATAAAGAGTAATATAATTGAGGATAGAAATTTTGGCATACTCAAGAAAATTTTAAAAAGTTGAAAAATGAAAGAATTTTCGAGAAGAAATAGAAATATTGAAAATTTCGTTTGCTGAAATTAAAAAAATCATTCTAGGCTGATGGAAGTGGAGCAGCAACAATTTCAATAACAATGTCAAATGAAGCTTTGAACTCATTGATATTTCACTACAATCTTCGGTAATCATTATTAAATCGATTGGAATTTCTTCATATAATTAAAACTTAATCGATAATTCGGAAGTGTAATAATAAATTGATCAGAGTAAAATCAGATTAATTACGATAAATGTTAGACAAAACTATGAAAGGTGGAAATTCATTTAACTAAAGAAATTTGCTGAAATAAAGGAAAATTAAATCAGTAAAAAATATAGAGAAAATATTTGACTTTAAATTTTCATAAATTCTCAAATAATTAAACAATTTCAAATATCAACAGATAATTATTAAAGCATGAAATAGAACAATCATTTCTATTGTTTGTATCCGGAAAATTTTGATGAAACCGGAAAATTGATAAGAATGATTGCAAGAATGATTGATCGTAAATAAACAGAAATAAGCATATGATGGAAAATTTTCTGTAGATTTTTCGATGGTGATGATGTTGAGATGAACGGTTACAACCTGAAACGTTTCGTTATGCAATCCGTAATCGGTGATTCGGCTATATTCCGTGTACATTGTCCATGTACAAGATCGCTACTGTTGGATATTTTTGCAAATGCTGTTTCACCTGGACACTATCTAACCGGTCAACCGATTAAATTCAAAAGTATTTGCAAATTTAAGGTTAAACATATTATCATACGGAATACTTGTAATAATAATAATTTTTAATTAATTTGTTGACATATTAATTGATAGTAATAAGTATAATTTATTAAAATAAATTGATGAAAACATTTTGCATCGATAATTCAAAATTGTGGTATTACCCGTTATTTGGGTAATATTACCCATTATTTGGGTAATGTAAATTTTGAGATATTTATAAGTAGCATTATTAATAATAATTGAAAATTAATTAAGCATTAGAAAGATATATCCGGAGAATTTGTGAAATTCCAATGAATAATATCATAACTGTTATTTAGTCAGGTAAAGTATTGCACGTATTATTTATTAATGATAATAAATATTATTAATATCGATATCAGTATCAACAGTAATAATATATCAATATTATTATGCGATAATACTTTTTCAAAAACATCCTAAAGTTTTTTAGATTATTTGCGAGAAATTGAATGTAATAATGGTACCATTACCTGAATGCGCAAGCGGTGAATGGGGTCCGGCAAAAGCATACCGTTTGTTTGGTTTGATACCGTTAACCCATGAAAATGCAATCATCAATTGCGGTCGAATACTTGAAATCAATTTTAGGTTAAAACTATTTTTTTTTCGCTTAAGAATGTCCTAATACTTGTTTAAAATATTATTTCCTGAATTACATGACTGATAT
Organism: Cruorifilaria tuberocauda; assembly: GCA_013365365.1. Taxonomy (NCBI): domain Eukaryota; kingdom Metazoa; phylum Nematoda; class Chromadorea; order Rhabditida; family Onchocercidae; genus Cruorifilaria; species Cruorifilaria tuberocauda. Next base: position 13,011 of record JABVXU010000321.1, read on the forward strand.
TTGAAGCAATCCTAAGCCTAAGCCTAAGCCTAAGTCTAAATTTTATTTATATCTGCAAGGTAAGTTAGAAGTTGGAAAAACTAAAAAAGGTCAATTTACAGAATTAAGAAATAAAGAGAAAGTGTGGTTTGAAAATTTTCGATAAATATTTGAATAATCTCTCATTACTATTCATTATTAATTGATTAATGATCATTAATTATTATTAATTATTGATTTTATCAAATAATGATAATGCTATTATTAAGAATGGTGAAACCGATGGCAGAATTCGTAGCATCATTGCATAAGAATCGTGTGGACGATCGTAACCTACAAGGTCACTGTCAAGCATTGATCCGTGGTGACATTGTTAGGATTCAGGTTGACTTTCATGAAGATGGACAATACGGTCTTGATATCTATACAAGGTAAGAAAATTTAGAAATTCATTCGATTAATTACTGAAATTTATTTGCATCAATCTTTAAATGAATATTTAATTTGTAATTTTGTTTTTTATACCATATGTTAGGATTCAGGTTGACTTTTGTACCACGTTTTAGGATTCAGGTTGAATTTCACGTTGCTTTATTCATCTTAAATCGTTTTTATCAATGTATCAATTTTACGTTAAGATTTTCCGAATCAAGAAAACTGTGAAATTCCGAAAAGTTTTACACCTTACTTCAATTTTCACTCCTTCATAATATTACCACTTTAGTTGGCTAGATTCTATTATTTTTGGTATTTTATAACTACCAATTTTCTAGAAGAAAAAAGAATCATTCACTAATTTTTTACTAATTATTAATTAATTAATTTAAGGGAAAATTCATCAACAGTATCAAATGGTGGCAAACAATTATTAACACATTGCTGTAAATATCTTGTTAATGTAAGAATGTGATGCGTTTCCTCTTTCTTTTTTTAAAATTATATTATTAAAATTCACTTAGGAAATTTTCTGTGTTAATTTTTATGAATGAAATTAAGCTTTCAAACTAATTAATAGTAGATAGGTGAATATTATATATGAATCCATTCATTATTGCTTTTTCTTATATTAAACATGAACAAAGCTTAAGGAAGAAATTAGTTTAGATGAAAACAGAATATGTTTTTCTCTCCAATATTTATAAATTAAAATTGAAACGTATATTTTTCACTCGTTTCCTTATCTTTTTTTCTTTTTTATGAAATTTTGATTATACTCTAGTCCCCCAGTTTTTTGCTTTTATCATATCTTATCACTATTATCATTATCATTCAATGTTCAATAAAAAAGAAATTTACAGCTCCTTTTTATTATAGAAAAGATTTTAAGAAAAAAAGAAGTGAGAATGACAAAAAGGAAGAAAAACAGTTAATGAACGAATGCAGCATTATTACGAAACATTAAATAGTATATAAGATGGAATATAAGTTGGAAGGAAGAATAATTAGCTATTACAACTTATCAGATCATTGAAATAAAAAGGACAATTTTCAATCTATTTTTTTTATCGTAAAAGAAATTTAAAAAAAAAAACAGGAGTGATAGAGTACAAAGTGCAAAGTAGGAAAGTATAAAGTACGAACAACAAAACTGATGTTTGACAACAAAAAAAAAGCATCGCCGTGACATTTGATCGTTTACTTGAGACATATCCATCACTCTCCGACTAAATGCTCGACAAATATTATATGAGCTCTTTCTTGATTAATTTTTTTCTTTCTTTAAGTAATTTCTGCATATGTGTTTCTCTGTGATTCGATATTTCAATTAAAAATTTTTTGCATTAATTTTAATGAACTATATTATAATGATATTTTTACTTCATTCATTTTTGTGTACATTGTCATATATCAATCCTCTTTCTTAATGTTATAATTTTTAAATGTATTTCGGTACTTCAATGTTTAATGTTTATTAAAGTATGATTTTTTGATTTGCAATAACTGTAAAAATACGGAAAATAGAAAAACTGTACAAGCATGTAAATATATAAAAGTCCATTTCATGGATCCAGAATCCCTTTAAATTATCGATCAATGTAGATTTATTCAACAACACAGATGTACTGAAAGAATATTGATAAAACAAAGGACAAAGCCGGATTCATTATAATCCATCTGCTTTGAAATGCATTCCTCTTTTAGTTTATTATGCACTAATTACATATGCGAACATTTGAATTAAGGAATTCATAAACTCTTACTCCTATATCAAAACTACACAATTCCTCTCCTTCGCTGATTCATTTTATTCCGTGGATCCGCAATATCATACCAATCTTCACTTTCTTCTCGCAGATTTGCATCTTTCGCTTTACTTACTTTGCTATCTTCTTCAGGTGCCACAAATTTATGCACCAAACTGAAGAAAATTCATGATCAGATGGATTGATCAACAGATACTAGTTAATATATGAAAAATTAATTTTTTCGCATTAGCTGAAGGAAATATAAAGTTATATGAAATTCGTAACTAGCGGAATTCAATAGCAACAACTACTGAATCATCAACACAATCAAAAAGCATTGAGAAAAATTTTTGAAAATTTGTCATTTCCTCGAATGGTTACCATTTCAATAATGATTAAGAACTTACATTTCTGCGGTATTTAAATCTTCCTCATTATCATAATTGAGCCTTCCAATTACTACTTTATCCTCTTTCTCTTTTTTCTCTTCTTTTTCCGAATTCGATGCTCTTGCAGGAATGACTGACTTCATACCCTCGTGTTCCGCCAAAATTTTTTCAAGCATTGACATAGTCTGAAAGTAAAGAAAACCCTGATCTTTCACACAAATAACATAGCAGATCTCAGTAATTTTAAGAAATTCAAGAAGCACTTACCTCGTCTTGACGCCGCGGATCCTTCGATTTCAGCTTGACTTTTGCATTTTCCTTGAATTTCTGCTTCATCTCGAGGTGTTTCCTTGTTGCTTCTGTTAATACTTTTTCTTCTGAAAGATTTCAACAAAAAATTTAATTAAATCGAAATTTCTATCCACATCTCCTCCTGGTAAGTATCTAAATTAAAATCCGTTTCAAAAAAGTATTATAATCGCTTCCTAATTTACCAATAATTCAACTTGAAATCCAAGCAATAGTCTCAAAAACCGGAGAAAAACAATGAAGTTATTTCATACCTTTACCTTAAAACATCGAATAAACTCAAATATATTGAATATGTTTTCTGAAAATGAAACAATAAAAATCGCCTACCTGCTGTTTCTTCCTTTTCTCTCTTTGGTTTGAGCATTGCTTTCAAATCTTTCTGCACCGATTTTACTTCTGCAGTGATTTTTTCTCTAAAATAAATGGAACAAGACTACTACATGATGAAATCACATGTCTCATATTACGTAGAAAATTTAGTTTACAGTTCTATTTTTTGACGATCATTCATCTCTTGCTTGATCATCGATTCAAAATCTTCATCTTCCTCATCGCCGCGATCATCGGTAGCTTTACGCTTACGCTTTTTCAGCTTTTCTTTGATTCGCTCCATCCTCGCTTCTCTTTCCTCGGCATCTTCAATATCCATTACCTGAATTAAAAAGACGAAATTGCCTTTTCCTTATGTAATACAGATGAAATTATGAATCAAAAACAAATAATAGATTTGACGTACAACTGACGATTCGAAAAGTTCTTCCATAGGGACAGCCAATTCTTTACTGAGCGTTTCATCAGTCAATATATCATGTGCACTTTTACTCTTACACTTTAATTTCTGAAAAATATGAATATTCGAAAATTCGTATGAGATCATATTGAAGAAATTTATGAGAACAAATTAAGGGACACTATAAAAATATTGCTTTTTCAGCTCTTCCTATTTGTTAACATACTGAAAATAATACGAAATTAAAAAAGAAAACGGAAATGGAAAATGCAAATGCAGTATAACAAAATTGTTGTCATGATTCATTAAACGTCCTGATGACCAGAATTTTTATGTTCCTACTTTGAATTTAAACCGAAATTGGGATCTCCGAGATATTGAGACAGCGTGTAGCTCACACTAATTAATAGTCTACTTTTGTCGCTATCAATTTTTTCAGTTCTATCTGCACAAACATGTTATACTGACTACCGCACAAAAAAAACAGTTCAATATTGTTTTAAATAAATTTATGAACTGACAAGGAAAGCGTTATCAATAAACAAACCTGATTCACTTCCTGCAGTTCCATTTCATCTTCTTCGGCTTCATCACCAAATGAAAGAAGAGTAAGATTTCTAAAGAAAAAAAATTGTTGACTTTAACTAATTTAGCTTATGAAGGGCAAAAAGAAAAGATAGTTTTTAAAAAGATACTAGTTTTTAATTTATTCTGAAAAAAGAAAAAACGATTAATAAAAAAAACTACAATTATCAATTATTGAATGCATTATATCTAAAAGATTTTCTCAGTACAGTTCATCTGTAAACGCAAAACGTTCACTACTCCTACTCACCTTAATCTTATATATACAAGAAAAAAATTAAGGAAAATTAGATAAAATTAACTTTTTTTACATTTTAAATGCCTTTTGTAGTTAGCAATTTTTCCATTCTATCTACTAGAACCTGAGTATCACTCTATTCTCGAACAGCATTTTTTCTTTTACGCTTAATTATGAGAAGACATTAATCCAAAATTATGTAGTGAAAAAACTTAATTCATCGTTTTCTAATTTCAAATAGATTTATTATCAATAATATTAAATTTAATCTATCCTCTAGCCCTTTACTACCTTCTTCATTGATATCAGTTACTGAAGCTAATGAAGCTATACTGTTTTCTTCTCTCATAAAATATGTAACTGAAAATTTGTAGAAGATTTACTTTTTAGCATCTTTTTCCTTTCGAATTTTCTCCTTTTTCTTTTTATCTTTCTTCTTTTCTCTTGGAACAATATCACTGAATGGATTATTTAGTATTTCCACTTGGAGTATTTTCTGTTTTCTAAGCGGCTTATCATCCTCGCCTATCTCGCATTCTCCCAGAAGTAACATATTAAAAAGCGTATTACCAACAACCTTCAATAAATATTATGTGATAATACAGACACAACTAACTCTTCACACGAAAGTATATAATTTCAATAAGTTCCATTCCATTTAATGGCAATCATTCTATTTTGTTCCATCTTTCCTAACTTATTCTTCATACTTTCGTCCAATTATAAATATAACGACTTGATTTACTTCAAAACTTTACTAAAAAAACTTGAAGACGTTTTTTTACACACATAAAAAAGAAACAAACTTTTCCGAAAAGAGTATGTTTTTTGTCCAGGTCCGGTGTTGCATTTAAAGTGAAAAAGAACTGCGAGCCATTCATGCCATCACTTCCGCTTGCCATTCCGACTAGACCACGACGATTAAACTTCAATCGTTGATGGAACTCATTCTAGAAGAATATTAGCTACACAAGGAGTAGAAGGAAAGTCATATATCAATCATTCTTCAAAAAAGATTAAAGAGTATTTTAAAATCTAACTGCGTAAGAATTGATGTCTATATAAAAATTTTTTTAAAAGAGTTTCCACATATCCTTAAAATCATACCATATGGCATACAATATGTGACTTGATTAATTTGATAAAAATACCTTGAATGGAGCAGCATAAATACTTTCACCTCCTTCACCAGTACCTGTTGGATCACCTCCTTGAACAATAAAATCTCGAATTACTCGATGAAATATCGTACCATTATAGTAACCTTCCATGCATAACTGGATAAAATTTCGGCAAGCGAGTGGACATTCTTTTGACCATAGTTCAATATCAATGTCGCCAACTGTTGTTTTCATACACACCTGAAAGATTTCTCCCATTATAAATGCGAAAAATCTAAAAACATTAGTGGTTTCCCATCAACCGACTCATACTTCCTTTGCTTTCGGAGCGCTACAAAAACTACATATATTCCAAAAATGTTATTTGTTAAAAATTTCCTGGAAAAAAGTCAATTTCCTGAAGAATAATAAATTTCAAAACAGACCTTGCCGCTTGTTGCTGGTTCATTCACGTATATATTACTCATTGAGATTACCTGCAAATCTATTTATTCATCAATATCACAGTATTAGAAACGTTTTACTGATCGATTCATTTGCAATATTCCTCCACTAATTATCTTCGCTTTTATGATGAATTTCCAACAGCTAGAGCTGATATACTTAAATGTCTTTTAATATAACAAATACGTTAAACTGTCCAATTTTTTATCTATTACATTGAAGACGGCAAAACAACAGGACATATTTATTTCTCAACATTAACGTATAATCATTACGATAAAGCTAATTCTTCAGATCAGCACTAGGTGTATAAGTTCAAGATTTAAGTACGTGGAATTCAATTTCTAACACAAAATCTAGCACCCTTTCCTTCTCTCTTGTTTCCAGGAAGTTAACGATGGATACATAAAATATTTTCCGCCATTTTAATTATCCATTCTCATCATTTAGATTCGAGAACATATTTCGACCACTCAAACACCATTTTATGGATGTCTGTGGATGTATCGTTAAATGCCATTACCCTCTTAGATAAGTAAATAAGCATGAATTTTTGAAAGTAAACTTGTTATCTCTTTAAATGATTGAAACATAACAGACGCAACAACATTAATAATGTAGAAAAAAATTTTTATGCTTGTGTAATTGCAATTACACTACAATTTACTAATAAAGCAATATGAAATAAAATCAATGAAAATCTTTTTAACTGTCAGTACTATTATGGAATAAATTAAATTAAGGAACCATCACTCACACTGAATAAATTCTACGGTTACTTTACTTTAAAACATTCAAGAAAAATAACGACAAATGCTACCAGACGTTGCTACTACTAAATTAACCGCGAGCATGAATAATTTTAATGAAATCAGGCTTCAGCGAAGCGCCTCCAACCAAGAAACCATCAATATCCGGTTTTTTTGCCAGATCGGCAGCATTTTCAGCAGTTACCGATCCTGAAAATTCAAATGAAAATGAAAAGGACTTACAGAACCATCACTACGCAGAACAAATAATTATTATTACCAGTGTTTAGATAGTGAATTAACGTCATGTATTCCAATATATCAGGTTTCAGCATGTAGAATTCAAAGCCTAATATTTGGATGTGAGCCTACTAAATTATTTATTGGACTGAGTATAAAAGAAATTGGGAGTCACCATAAAAAACATAATCAGTAATTACAGAAATAAAATTGAGCAGTTCTTTACCTCCATAAAGGATGCGTATTTTCTGAGCTACATCTGCAGATACTTTTTCTTTCAGGAATTCTCGAATCCAACCGTGCACTTCTTGGGCTTGTTCTGGTGAAGCTGTTTTTCCGGTGCCAATCGCCCAAACGGGTTCATAAGCTATCACAATTTTAGCCCAGTCCGCCTTTTTGTCAATGATTGCTTGAAGCTGTCGGAAATTTACCTAAAATGGTGAAGTTGTACTATTTTAACTGTCACTGATTATGACTGCCTCAGTTATTTAGGTTCTCGCAGCCTACCCTACCCATAGCTCATAGTATCATAGTCTTATAGCCTACATTTGAGAGTTGTTTCGTGCAGCGTAAATATATCTATCGAGCATAAGGCACATATGAACAACATTATATTAATTCAGCAATAAGATATAAAAATTGTACAAAAATCCAACATCTTAACTTAAAATAAAATAACTAACATCTTTTGTTTTTCCAGCTTCTCGCTCATCCAATTTTTCACCACAGCAAAAAATAGTTTGCAAACCGTTTTCAACAGCATGTACAACTTTTTCAGCGATTAGGTCGTCAGATTCACCAAAAATATGGCGTCGTTCGGAGTGCCCCAAAATGACCCAATGTAGTCCTAAATCTTTGATCATTGCTGGGGAAATTTCGCCAGTAAATGCACCCTTTGCAACCTGAAAAGTACGTCACTTATACAGTATTTCTTTTCGATTTTTAAAAAATTTTGAGAAAGTTGAATTTTTTATAATTTCAATTATTTTATAATTTTTTTACTTTTTTACTCTTTACTAATTTAAAATAAAATCAGAGAACGCTTCGAAAAAAGACATAAATGTAATAAATGTCATTTTGTTTCACCTTGTAACAGTTTTGCGCGGATACTTCAATACCACTCTTAACTTTCTCCTTGACATACGACAAATATGGTGCGGGTGGTGCAACCACAACATCGACATTTGGTACCACAGCTCCATCATTTAAAAACTTGATAATATTATCAATACTGGCCTGAAAATAGAATGTGCAATACATACTCTCCTAAATGTAGGTAAAACTATAGCATTAGCAAAATGAAACTCATTGGCAGTAGAATTTTCTCCTTTACTATTCTTTTAGAGGAACAAGTGCATATTAACAGGTCCATCTATGTATATTCAGAAAAATCGGAAATATTAAGAATAATCCCAAACTTTTTTTTCAAACGATCGAATGAAATACTTCTTTCTAAATGAAATTGTGAAAGTGCTGCTTTCATATAATATATAGGTTGAGTTTACACTAAACTGATAATTTTATGAGATAGCTCCTTCTTTGAAAATAAAATAAAGAACAAATAAAGGGCAAAAAAAACCTTGTCGCCATTCATTTTCCAATTTCCACCAACTAGAAACTTTCGAGACATTGTGAATCTGAAAAAAGGTAGGTCAATTTCATTATTTCTGGTGCATATATGGTTAAAAAGTCACAAACCATACGCAAAATGATCAGAAATTTATAAAAATATGGAAAGAGTAAACAAAAACAGATAACTGTCATGCAGCATCTTCAACAAAAAAGCATTTAAACATACTCAGCATCTGCCAAGACCACCACTGTATAGTTTAGCAACTTATAAGTTGTCCCTTCTATATGAATTCCGACAAATTGGATAATATGAACGTCTATCGTATGAAAGAAAAAAAAAAACTGCTCACAAAGATTTGGAAAGATTTTCGCATGGTCATGTGGAACCATTCAATATATTACGAATTACTGTTCACCCTAAAACTTTATTTCCCACACTCAAAACAACTGAAGCCAACATAACAAAATTCATCAACCACAAAAAAATAAATCATAAAAATAAAACAGTGCAAGAATGTCGCTAACCAAGAAACTGTATTAACACAAAGTTTTTTAGCTTAAAAACTTTTATCTTACATTATTTTATTTCTTATCCCCAGCTTATTCTTACCTACAATCTATGAAATTTCAATCCCGAACAAAAATTCGAATCACAATACTTGAAAAAGTGATTTGAATAAAATAGAAAAATTTTTTATAATAAACGATCATATCTTGCACAATTTCTTGTCACCGCAGCAATCTAATTCGGAGATAATTGATGAACAATCTGAAAATAATGTTAAGAAAAGTGAAAACTTTTTTCAGATATTAACTCAGTAAAAGTTACTATGAGAATCTAAGTCGAACCAAGCAATTAACTTAGTGAGCGGCTAATGTTGCTCAATAAATAAACAATTTTCACCACCACAATAGTACACGTTAAGAAAAGTTTCTCCCTCTGCTTGTTCATCAGACAGGATTTCAGTGGTTACTGAAATTTTGATAATTCTATAAGACGAATAGTCTTAAATAAAGATCTTAAATAAATAAAGATCTGCATTAGTCAGGTGATGTAGATAGGAGAAACGACACAGAAAGCGCCTGTTATGCTGTATTGAGAACGTATAAATGCATTTTCTGCTTATCTCATAAATCTCGTAAAGAAATAAACCTCTTCATAATTCTTTTGCTGCGTTTCATATAATTTCTCTAACTTCTTTCGCTGTTTCTTCGAGATTTCTTCACCATTAGCAAGATGTGTTGGTATTCCCTTATCATCGTATTTCAAGAATTTTGCAGCATCTTTACCTTGCTTAAACATTTCCCAAGGTGGTATGCGCTTCGATGCTTCCTTTTCCGCTTTTTCCTGCTGCTTCCGATACTTTTCCTGGAAAGGAGCTGATTTAATGTAAGAATCATTAAAGTAATTTCGAAAATTTCACATATAACACAATATGACAATATAAGCTTCGCTAAATATTTGAATATAAAGCTGCAAAAGATAATATCACCATATCGTCAATATCCAAATATTTTGCAATAACCTCTTCTTTTGCAGCTTCAATAGCCTTCTTCTGCTCTTGCTCTCGCAGCAAAGTTTCTCTATCAACAAGTTTGATACATGTCTCTGCACTTCGATCTTCGAGTCGTACACCCAATTCCGGTAAAACTTCATCTCTTAGTCTATCGCATTCCTAATTCACCATTAGTATCATAAAGCAAATATATAATCAAATAAACATAGACCTTTATATAATATCAGAAGTACAATAAAAACAGAAGAACAATCAAAACCTTTCTTAATCGAACAACCAAAAATTCAAAACCTACTTCCAAAATCTCAATGATTTTTCGTTCGCGAGCAACCTTTCGAATTTGTTCACGGAAATTGACAAGCGCTGTTAGATATGGCATGAGTAGTTCTTCTTTGGATGTGATTGAAATATCGTAATTCGATACTTCACTAGACAAAACTGATTTAAATTAAGAAGAAAATGGAAAAATAGAAAAGGATATTATAGCATGGTAACTGAAAAAAAAACATATTGACTATATCAAAAACGAATTAAACACACTTTTGTTCTACTGGAAAACCAATATCAACATTTTGGGGTATGACTCCGAATATTTTGAGCAACAACGTCATGTACAATGCAATATTTCGCAATAACAAGGAATTTGGAATGCTATTCCTTTTGTCCTAAAATAATAGTATTAAAACAAAATTTTTACAAGCAAGTTAGAGTTAAAATTTTACTCGAAACTAATCATTACAATATTTTACAACTAATATCTCATCCCTTTCATGCGTAATATTATCTCAATAATTGGTCTTACGTCTGGCATTATGAATACTTGTTTAATTCGTCTAAGAATGGATAGTCTCAGCATTTCACGATGAACTGAACTTGAATGAATAAGGAACCGTGCACAAAAAAGTTTGTTAAAGTTATCGGTTAATAATAATACTTTCATAATTCTCTAAGTGCACGCAATGACAATGCAATGACAACCAACACTAACCATTTCAGTGATGTAAGCATTTCCTATGCCAATCAATTCCCGCAACTTTTCAATCACTGTTCGTGTATCGATCGAATCACACAGTGCTACGTTTATCTCAGTTTTGATTTTACAAAAATTATCGATCATAGCTAATTCCACATCACTATATTTTCGATAACTCTAAAAGAAATTAAAAGAAATAATAAGAAGTTGAAAAACTACAGATGAAAAATTACCTTATTGAATCAAACATACTCACTTCACTATTATTCGGCCTATAATGCTTTCGTAAATAATCTTTAACCGCTAAGAAAAATTCATTGGTGATTTTTTCAAATTGCAAAGCTCTTTCCATTGAAGCATTACTGAAAATGTTACAATTCACGAACAAATCAATGAACAAAGAAATTGAAAATTTGATCCAAAACTTCAAAACCAAACTGACCTATAATCAAGAACATCATTCCAATTATGCATTAGGAATAATATCCTTAATTGTCGAGCAGTATAATGTTCCAATGCTTCGCGAATCGTTATGAAATTTTTGAGACTTTTGGACATTTTTAAACCAGCGATTCGAAGTGAACCACAATGTAAGAAGTAATTGACCCAATTTTCGATATCATAATGAGCTTCTACCTGAAAATAATAACAGCATAAACAGGCAGACGAATTAGTAAATTATTATATTGATCAAGTTAAAACTTTATAAGTGCCCTTATCTTTAAAAAAATAAATACGAGTGAAAAATTCCAATAATTTTAAAATAGAATCTTAAGTAAGAAGAATGTTCGGCTTCATGAACTTAATTATAAACTTTCCAAAATTCGAGGGAAAAACAATCGAAATGCGAAGTATAGAAATGGACGGCAAAGAACATGCATGTTTATGCAATAAAATTTTTTAGAATCAATTTTCAGTTACCTGTGCTATTTCGTTATCATGATGTGGAAATTTCAAATCAAAACCACCAGCATGAATATCTAAAGAAGAACCGCAGATTTTTGAGCTCATCGCTGAACACTCAATATGCCAACCCGGCCGACCTGGAATAAAACACGTGCATATATTTCAGCAGAAGTAATAATTTTAGCTGTAAAAAAAACATAAGCATTAGTGCGCTGAAATAAAAATGAGATGAAGCATTGATGGGTATGTAAAATTTTCAAATTCTCACCTTTTCCCCAGGGACTATTCCAGTATGGCTCACCGTCTTTCGAGGATTTCCACAGCGCAAAGTCAGTAACATTTCTTTTATGCTGGAAATAAACCGATCAAATAAGTGCTAATTATTCATAAAATAATAATTCATGAAATATAAGTTAAAACTAAAAATCATTAATACTGACTTCCAAATTCCCCATACTCAAATCCCCCTCACTTTCCCGCATATTTTTCATCAGTTGTTCACTATCAGAAAATGCTTGAGGCACCAATTTGCAATAATTATGCTTCGCACTATTATCAAACTTCATCGTGTCGAAATAAACCTGAAATTTTGCAAAAATGAAAAACAGGGGAAAAAACAAAAAATGCTTGCCTATACAACTTATTAACTATATATATATATATATATATATAAAGAGAAGGAGAGATATAAAGACAGAACAAGAGGAGGAGGGAAAGACAGAATAATTAAACAGAAAAATCAAAAAAACAAATAATGAATAAGCAAAAAAATAAAGAGGAAAAATTTTCAAACAGGGAAACTAACCGAACCCTCCCTGGTGACGTATCCGTAACCATTATCTATTATTTTCTCAACGTATGCAATAATTTCAGGAACGTACTCCGAAACTCGAGTCAAAACAGTCGGCGGTAACACGTTTAAACAAGCCATATCGCAAAGAAACTCGTTCTCATACCTAAATCAGATTAGTTGTTCATTTTCTTTCCTTTTTTTTCCGTTAAAAAAAATTTTTTTAGTGTGTTAAAGAAACTAAAAAGCACTAACTTTTTTGCAAGACGATCAAAGACAGCCAAATCGCTCACTGTATGTTTGTAAAGCGAATCCAACCAGTCTGAGAGAACATCCTTAGCAGCATCTAGCAGCTCATTCTTTGACTTCTCTGTTTCTTGTTGTTCCGCTTGTAGCAATGAATTCTCTAGTCTTTTCACAGCAACATTAACGTCTGCACACTGCAAAGTTACACCAACTTTTTAAGAACATTTTTTACTAAAATATTAAGCTTTCCGGAAATAATCATTGAGGCGCATACAACTTTCAAATATCTGATTAAAAGGCGGTTTGATTCAAATGAGAGATTCAATCGTTGGTTCTTTTATTCAGTGTATAATAAAATAATCAACCCAAAAATTTTATCTTAATCTATAGTTTACCATATCAGCCAACATGCTCTTTTTATCTGGATCAGTTTCACTAATACATTTGGTCTTGAATTTATCCAGTGCTGACAGAGTATCTTCGACAACCTTGGTGATCGAAAGTTCACCAAATTTTCCAGAAATATAATTTTCAAACAGATAAAGTTGACGAGCTCTGAAATTGCCCCTAATCATTATTTCCCTAAACTAAATACAAAGAATTCATCAAATCAGAAAAATATCGTTCCTAAGTATAATTTACCTCTTAATAATTTTGTCATCAATATCTGTTATGTTCATTATGTACTGTATATCATAACCAAAATAATCTTGCAAAACACGTCGCAGAATGTCGAAGGAAAGATAAGCTCGTGCATGCCCAATATGTGAAGAATCATAGACCGTAGGTCCACAAATGTACCATTTCACCTTAATTTTTTTTTATATTTTGGTAAAATTTCTAAAACAATATGGGAAGAGAAATACGTGAATAAGGGCTGAAAATGCTTACCTGCTTAGGGTTCAATGGAACAAAGAGTTCTTTCTTCCGCGTTAAACTATTGTATAGATAAAGTTGAGGCGATGGCTCCGCTGTCGGTAGCTTCCATGCCTTTTGCGGATATTTTCCTATAAATATCACTAAAGAAAAGCAGAGGAGAATATTTTTTCTGTAAACATATATGAAAACACAATAACTTTCAATATGCTCTTTCCCGAAGTTCTCATACTACATCACTTAATATTCCGGAATTATTTCATGCTAAGCAGTTGCATAATCAGGACTTTTCTGAGCAAAACATTTCAATTCCTCGTAGAATTAATATCACGAGAAATAATAAACCTCCATCGATTGCAGCGTCGACGGCATTCGCTTCATTGACCATACCGATGTTTCTGCTGTCTAATTTCAAGCAGCCTAAAAGTAATACAGTTCCAACAACTAAAAGCTTGGCAAGTGGATTAAACAGATAATTAAGCATCATCCAACAATACTCAGTATGTATATTTAACAAATCGTATTAACTGGTGAAGATTAACAAACATATTCAAAATTCCGACTTTAAATCGTATTAACTTCTATTTCAAAATGAGCGAAGCGATAAAACAGTTGAAACAACGTAGTTGAATTATAATTTTCTGATGTATGGGTACAGTGAGTTATAATTTTTAGAACGGTTAAGATGACACAATTATTATTTAAATGGAGGAGGAAAAATTACTAACAAAACTATAAAAATTAATATATCATGACGTATGAAATGATTTGATCCATAAAATCCTAAATTTCGAGGTTCCTACCACCTGATTTGCTCAATACTTCACTAATCGAAATATAATCAAATCAGCATCTTACCGGAAAATTGATAATTCATAAGCAATACATTAACTTACAATTATGTGTGGCAACGATTTTTGTTGCCAGCTGCCCAAATAGCAGCTGAATTCGACTGGTTGGAAATAACAGGACGCTGATGTACCGAGACGTATTTGCTTCAATCGATTCCGTGAACTATACCATCGGATTAATATACTGAACTGCAGTTAAGAAAAATAAATTGCACTAGCCAAAGATGATACTATAAAAAAAAATTATTATAAATGCAATAGATTTTTCTGTTCCGGATTTATTTCCGCAACATACAGTTTGAAACGAATAATTGATAACAAGCAATCACTAGCTCAAACGTACGCCACGTCAAACTGCCAAACATATTCTGATCGACCTGGAGATAATGCGACTCGTCCTCAAGGACACACACTCTTATCCTAGACCATTTTTCGAATTTTTCTTTCCGGTAGTGCAATTTCAAGGAAGTTCAATAATTTAACTGATTTCAAAAAATTTTTAGATGAAAATTCTGCGGAAAACTAGCAAAAACTTTCACTTTCGATATTGTTTTCTTATTCATCTTATCATAAATTCCTCAATCATGTAGTTTGGATATGTAAATTTACGAGAATATAAGAAATTCTAAATATTCCAACCCTTCCGAAATCTGAATAAAATTCATCCAACTCCTATTTAAATATAGAAAATTAAAAAAAATCAACTATTTTGATTAATTTCAACACTCTTCAACCAACCAAGGCGTATTGCTTCTGCTCAGCAAATAATTTCCGAAGCAGTTAAAGACTTAAAATGTTTAATGGACGAGATGAAAGCAGTAGCTCGGAAAATAAAGGAGCAGGAGATACACCGGATTTCGAAGTTCAGCTGATCCCTTCATGGATCGTTTTTACAGCTAATGATAATTATCAAATTTCTCAGTATACCAGTTTTAAAGTAAACTTTTCTAAAATCTCATTTTAAAAGGTTATATTTATTATTAAATTATTGGCATTTGTGATTTCGCTTCCAGGAAAGTATTACAAAAGTATTACAATATTACAATTCAAACGCTTTTTAATTTGAAATATCTTCTTGTTTAAATTTGAAATTGAATTTAGAAATTTAAAATGATTTCTTTGCAATTGATGATTTCTCTTTGTATTTCATGAATTTTGAAAATTTTCAAAAGATCATACACAGATAAGAAATAATGATCCGGTACCCATCGTATATCGTATACGAACGAGAGAACGATCATTCCCTCGTTTTTCCACATGTCACGGATTTTTGGAACCAAATGAGGAAGACGAAGTGTACGTCTTGTTACCAGCGTCAGATTATTGGCCTCGTGATCCGATTGAATACGCTGGTCGTCGTCACAAAGTACTGATAGAAAATTTAACCGTTCCTACGGATACAGCTAAGCCAAAGGATAAAAATGAAGCTAGTGCAATTTCAAGTAAGTAAAATTGATATCAGTGCGGCAGAATGTAGTTAGTATAATATAATGTAAAAATACAAGTAGATGTTCCAATTTTAGTCATTTTCATTCACATATGTTCTTCTTTCAAGATTACTAAGCGAATTTCCTCTCCGTCATTTTTTTATCTTTTCGAGATGAAAATTTCATTCAACTATTTACTACACTTCGTTGTAAATAATTTCAGTTATGATATTTAAAGCAACACTACCTTTAAAACGGATGTATACCAAACTCAATCTGTTACTGCCAAAAATAACAGAAGATAAAACTCCGGAAACAAGTACCCAAACATAAATTGCACTAGTACATTAGAATTCCATGTAATACCACTGCGGTTATTGATACAGTTGAAAAATAAAATACTTCACGGAAGAGTTGATTGAGCAGAAAATATGACGAATTTTCCTGCATTGAAAAATGTGTAGTATATATGAAATATACTGTAAAAGTGTAAATATACGGCATATTAAATATTTGTTACCTTATTATTTTTATGCCTTTTACATAACAGAACAACGCAAGTGAAAAGTGAATGGATTCTGGCACAAAGTAACTAGAAAAACAAATTAGAAAAATGTAACGAAGTGAAAGACAATTAAAAGCACTGCTAGATGTTAAATTTGACTGCAAGTACATCATAATCCAGAAACATAACTTTTAATAAGGAATATCACAGATATGGAAGTATTGCACTTTTTATATTATGAATGTAGCAATTGGTTATCATTTTTAAAAAAATATAAATTTTTATAAAAAAAATATAAAAATATAAAATTTCCACTTATAGTATACATTTCGAGCCATAAATGAAATTAAAAAAATTACAATCATAATAAAGCAGATAACTAAGATAATTTGAATTCATCATTTTATAGAGTAGGCAACTTAATACACATATACATATATATACATACTGTATATTGAAAAATTTTTCAACTTAAAGTTTTTTGACTTCCATAAAATAATAATACGAGAAAAAGAACGAAAGAAGGATTTTTTAATAAGGGAAAAATTAATTAGTAAGCATTATGTGAATGAATTAAAACTAGTTGATTTCGAAATGTGCGCAACTTTTCCTTCACTGTATTGGCACTGCTTTCATATTCATTTTTTAGCTGCGTTTTATCAAAATTTGTCTGAAAACGATGGCAGTCAGTTATTTTCACATCTACACATTCAAAAACATGTAAAATCTGACACAGTAACAAAACGTCTAGTTTAGCTAAATACAAACTACTTGTAAACAATATCTGTTCATTCAGTGTATATACTCATGTGCCCTATATAGTGCACATCGTTTAAAGATCCAATAAAATGATAAGAAGTACGCGCATGCAAAGTATAATAAAATAATGCGTGTAATCGAAAGCGGATTTTCCGGAAAACGAAAAAAGGTAATGTCAGATGATTCAGTTTGATTTAGCTGCTGATTAAACTGTTCCTATCACTAAGTCTTGACTAAACGAAACTCACACTACCTTACTTGTTTATTTTAAGCTTACAAAATGATTTATTAGTAATTCCAAATGGCTAATACAAAATAAAATTTATAGTCATAGAAATAATCAAGTTCATTTGTTATACAATATTATATAATAACTTACCGCTGATATAAAAACGTCGCGATCAGCATAAAAGTCGTAAAATTTCGACACTATATCGACTAAAACACTCAGCGAAGAAGAATCATTCGCAATGACTCTGAATGAAAATAGTATATGGACTCTGCATCCGACAAAATTTACTTTTGAGATGAACTAAAAAAACTTACGAATCGATAACTTTATTGATTCTTCTTACATCTTCTATCGATTTTCTGTCGCTCCTACAATTTAATATAACTTGAATTATGTCATCATAATAAAAGTTACTCAAAATTTAAAGTTAATTCGATTTAAACCATATAAAATTACAAAAATAACCTATGTTTAAGATATTGGACGAGCTCGGCAAATACTTCTAAAAAATCAGTCATGGAATGTCGATTTAGCTGGCATAATCTTCTCTTCTTGGATAATTTTCCACCACTTCCACTGCTCTTAAATAAAATTCCGGTACGAAAAATCGGAGCTTATAAATTAGATAATAATGTATTAATAATGCCCACGTAAACTTTCCCGTGAGCACTTTCTATAAACTCTGAATAAATAAAAAACTCGAACTGAGTTTACTTTCAAGTCCTGCTTAGGATCTAAAGAACGTATCGTCCAATTTCAATCAAACTACCTTACCTCCTTCCCAATTTTCCGAACTGAATATGGCATTCGTCGCTGTTGACGAACCTCATCATGTTCAACTGAAACTGACATTCCACAGTTTCCTTTTTTAAGACGTACAACGTTTGGGGATTCATCTTTACTACTGCTCTCTATTGATGAAACTGAACTATTATACAAAGGGATTTCTTTCTGTTGAGAGGAAAGTGTAAATGATGGTGATAAGGAATGCAATCCAAGTGGTGCAGGTAAATGGTCCATAATATTTTTATGCCCAGCACTTTTAGCAGTTGATGATGATGGCTTATCAACTAGAGTAAATGAGAAGTCCGATGGCGAGATTTTTTGATTGTTTTCTATCATGAGCTGTCCATTTTCATATTTCGGTGGATCAGTTGTCAGCAAATGCAATAACTCCTGAAAGAAGTGAATGAAAAACTACTAAGCACTCAGATAAAGATTTTTATATGAATTAAATTAACTTCTCTTTTATCTAAATGAATTACAATAAATCCACTTAAATTCAATATATGCAACGGACCGAACTCAAAAGGAAGAAACTGTTAGCAAAATTTAATAAAAAGTTTGCAAGAACTGTTGTTATCCAACCCGAAAAGAGTTAAACATCGTCTTAAGATGAACAAAGTATAGATTTGTATTCTGATTTATTTATTACAATAGATAAAAAAATAGTATTTTAGGGAAGTAAAGATGAAGCCTCAAATTTTGAAAATACTAAAATGGTAATAACAGTACGTTTCTGTCAGCTGTTACAATATTATGTGCTGCTGCTTTGATTGCAAGATTTTTGTCATTTGTAGCAAAAACCACACAAATAGGTTCATTTTTGTCTGGAAAAAATATTAAAAATAACAAAAATATTATTAAGACGCTAGTTGAACAGTTAAGATAAAGCAAACAGAAGCAACAGTAGAAAGTAAAAGGCAAGAGAATGTGAAACATGAAACAAATGAAGTTAACTTACATTTTCTGGTAGTTACAAATGCACATTTCAAGATTATATCATCGTTATTCTGACATCCAAATTCCTCCATACCATTTAAAGCCTAAAAAACATCCGAGGAATATTATCACGACGGTCAAATTTCATGCAATCAGGAAAAAGTACGATAGAAAATTGCTATTTCAAATAACAAACCTCGAAAGTGTTTTCTATAAACAGATTATTACATCCACGTTTTATGCAATCATGTAAATAAGCAACTGTTTTGATAGCTTTGGATCGTAATTCATCAGATTTCTGAATGCTATTTTCTGATGAAAATAAAATAATACAAACACAAGAAATAATATATAGCACTACCACGTAATGAAAATGAGAATCATGAATTAATAATAAATGAATTTTACGATTATTAATAGAACTTACTGCTTTCTTTAAGCCATCTAATTCCTGGATAACTGTATAGGGAATGAGTGAACAGCATGCTCCTATAAAATAGTCATTCTAATAAGCATGCTAATTTTTGTATGTCAAATTTATGCATTAATGAATGCAACCGAAAATGAGACTTCCAATATACGCAGTGCAGAATCTTGAAATAAGTAAAGTAATTTTCATCATATACTGAATACTCTTTTCAAGAAAATTTGTTTTTCGTTCAACGTATAGAAATTAAATGCGAGCCATGAAACAATACATACTTTGCATGCACATTGGCAATAGTGCAGTATCTTGCAGAAGACAACTTGTGTCAAAAACTACAAGCATCATGCCAGCATTTTTGACTGTTTCAAAACCTTCAGCATTTTTATGGAAAAATGGTGAATTAGCCTGAAAATTAAATTAAAATGATCATTATAATAGAAAAACTAATACAAGGATGAACAGGAGTCGATAAAATTCACTTATCAATTATATATCACTTTCAAAGATGCCATATTTGAAAAACAATTCATCCCTCATTAATAGTTTTAAGTCTATATTTTCTAAAAACTTTGAAACGTGATACACCAATACTAAGATTAGGGAAAAACACAAACTTTGGCAAACAGATTTGGATGCAAAAAGTGCTCCCGACGAAAAGCTTGAACTTCTCCAACAACAATATCTATCTCCATCGGCTCTTCATGACAGCTTATTTCTAAATTAGCCTTTACTAATACATATTTTCTACATCTTAAAGAAATTTTCAGTTGATTGATGTGAACTTTGGAATCCGTTAAGCTCTGACAATAGATGTTAAAAGGTAAATGATACGACCCCAGAAAACAGCAAAGAAGACTGATTCTGTTTTTGATACCTTTTCGTTGGAAAATTA
The DNA here is from genome assembly GCA_013365365.1 of Cruorifilaria tuberocauda. Taxonomy (NCBI): domain Eukaryota; kingdom Metazoa; phylum Nematoda; class Chromadorea; order Rhabditida; family Onchocercidae; genus Cruorifilaria; species Cruorifilaria tuberocauda. The sequence goes on from JABVXU010000321.1 coordinate 33,679, forward strand.
GAAAACATAAAAATGCATTTTAAAAGAATAGAAGACCTTCTATGCTGATTTCATCAATTTCCATTAGTTCTTCACTTGCTTCACTCGTATTCGGTATATTCGAGCTATGCAAGCAATCAAGTTTGTTCGACACTCTGCTTTCATCAACTCTCCATGGATCCAAACTTTCTTGAGAGGTCAGATTTTTTCTAAATTACAATAGAAAATGAATTAAGAATTTCACAAATCTGTAAGTCCTACGATGACGGCCAAAATGAATAAAAAAGATTAATCCTATTGCATTATTACCTTCCTTCTCCTGCTCCCCTTCTCTATAACTTCCAATTAAATATTTTTACTGAAAATTTGACAGCAAAAAAATCTAAATCCTTACTCATGTCTAGTTGATGAGCAACAATTGATTGATTAGAAGTTCTCCTAATAAAGAAAAAAATGGTAATTATAAGTGCCTCATTTAAAACAATTCTAAGAAATGTAGATATTTAGACATTTATGATTGAATAAAGTAATGATAAAAAAAATAAATTAAACAATAATCTATCAAGCATAACTAGGAAAATAGAATTTCTCACTTTTCTGGAACACTTGAAATTGTTGGTTGTTGCTCTGCATTTAGTTGTTTCGAGGGCAAATTAGGCAGTTCCAAGGGTTTCTCCACAGAAGGTATTTCCCATGTTGTCTGTTTCGTTTCCGTATTGAAATAAAATATCCTGAAATAAAACAAGAAACGAAAACTATTTTCAAAATATAAAAAAGTGAAATAAGCAACTACAATAAAACATCTTATGGATTGTGAAGATCACAGTTCTTAGAAAAAAAAACTTCGTTTTTATCTTTATATTACTGTTAACTTCTTGCTATCCCCGAATACATTTCCATTATTCCATTTATTCTTAATTACCGATACGGTGTGAGGGCACTTGAGGAAAACGACAGTTAATTTTGGGTTAAACAAAAAAAACTTTTTTTTATTATCTTCAAAGGGCCCAACGACTACATTTATTTTACTTTGCCAACCTAATCTTTCTATTATTCTTATTTTTTTCTATTTTCTTTGAAAAAATCAATTTGAAATTTGGAAAAGAGGAAAATTCCCTGACCGTTCTCTTTTCTTCGAATAATATGCTTTCCATGGTTCTGGTAATCCTGGCAAGTGAATTTCTTTCTTCTTCTTACCCATTATGATATTAAATGCTAATTAAATACAAGTCGAATAACATGCATAAAAGATCTGAAAAACGAAAAGGTAGAATTTATTTCGAATAAAGTAAATTCTTAGAATAAGGATGAACGGAAAAAGTAGCAGGAGACGACAGTAGTAAATAGTTTTCCTAAAAGTAACAAGTATTTACCGGATTCAACTGATTCAATTGAAATTACATTAAAATGAATTTGATTAAACTAACTAACAGCAACAGCACCAGTCCGCAAATCAAGATCTCGACAAAATAACGTGGTGTATTTCATCCTTAAATAAATACTAACTCTCAGTTATTACTGGTATTACTTTCTTTTAATGTTTTCTCAAGTCTCTTAACGTCTTATACTATTTCATAAATCTTTTCAATCTTTATCTCTCCCAAATCTTCTTTCCTTCTCACTCCCCTCCTCTCTCACTCTCTCGATTTATAATTCGAATATCAATACCATTGTTTAGACTTGTTCCATCAATTATCAGTTGTATTTCGGCAATTATAATAATTCCCGTCGTTTCTTTCTAAATGATACTATCTTCTTACTGTAGAAATTCTATCACTAACCTTTCAGTACACTCTCTTCTATTTGTTTTGTACTCTAATTCATTGTCTCGAAGTTATGATTAGGAGCTTTGTGAAACTGTTGCGTTTCGATTGTGTTATTATTACATGTTTCACTCTAATTTTAAATTTAATTTCACTTTATTTCATTTCTTGTTGCTGAATTTTTAGTTTTCAGAATGTGATAGCCTTAACAGTTGTAAATTTGAATAATGTCACATTTCCTGGACAGTGAATTGCGTGTACTTAGTGCTGCGCAACTTAGTAAGTTCATTTTGAAATTTAAGACTTGATAGATCTGAGCGTTAGTTTATTCACCAACATTTTCAGTTGATTTTTTTACAGAGGTATTATTATTTTTAGGCGAATAAATTAAAAAAATAAAGTATACATAGTTGTAAAGCTTTCATGTGTCTCTTTAATCTAAAATGCGGAATATCTTTAATTTTATGCAAAAAAGTGAAAGCAGTGCATTGATCAATAGTTTGACAGTAAAACTACCTTTAGAGATTATTGTCTTGCTATGTCGATGTGCCAACAATTTTTTGAAAATTCTAAATAATTCAAAATTGCATTTAGTTAAAATTACTGATCAAAAGAGATTTAAATTACTTTGTATTTCTTGATTTGATTTTAGGGCAAGAAAGGCAGAATACATCTTCCCAACTACTTCATGTTCAGCAACAAATCAGCGATTTGGCTTATGGAAATTATCGGGTTTATGCAGATGCCGGAAGCACCACAGAACGCTGTCGGGAACTGGTTAGTACAAAAAAGTGGCTTATTTTTTGCTGCGAAATGGTTTAATTTTGTTCTGAGAAGCTTTTTTTAACGAGAAACTGAATGAATCAAGGAACAACTGATTTTTTTTAGAGCAACTTTTTGATTTTGTAGTTGTTAATAAAGTTTAGAAGAAACAACCACATGAAACGAATGAAAGGCGATTCAAAAATTTTTAAGTTTGGAAAAGCAAACGATTTGGTGGAAGATATTGAAAAAGGAATCGAATCGGTACGGGAGTCCATGAAACAGTTTAATTCTAAAAATGATGAAATCGCACAAGAGCTTCATTGTTTGAAACTTGCTGAAAGCAAGAGTTCTCATTTATGGGATATTCTAAGCTTGCCAACGGTAAATTTTTAAAAAAGCGTATCATTTCACTAGATACAATTATGCCGCATTTGTTGGAAGTATCTTTATGAAAAACTTACTCTAAAAATTAAGGTTCAAAATTGAAAAGGTTGAAATTTCCAATACCTAAAAAAAAACTTTTAATTAATATTCCAAACAGCACCTATACCACTACAACTTCCTTTAATTTCAAGACGTTTAGTTAAAAATCTTGATTTCAGCGTATGGATGTGTGTATTCGAGCCGGTTATTACGATATGGCTTATTTGTTGACCAATTATGGAATGCAGTTGCAAACACATGGGCTTACCAAAAATCCTATAATTAAGGTTTTAATGGATTTTTTTACTATTAAATTATAACGTTATGACAGATTTGATTGATAGGAGCATTTTTGAAAAGCAACACTTAAGCAAAATTAACGACCAACTTCGAAATTACAGTAGTATTACGAAGTTTTTGCATTATATTTTCGTTTCTCTTCACTTTGTAAAGCCATTTTCGTTTCTTTTGTCTTGATTTTCTATGTTTTTCTGGACTTTTGAAATATCCTTGATGATTGAAACCTAATTAACATTTTTTGGATGTTAAATTTGTTATTATAGTAATGAAAGTTAAGAGTTCATACTTATATGCCAATTCATACTTATAAGGGATCACTTGGTAAAGAGAGTGAACTGTAAAAAAATCCAATCGCACTATTAATATTGAAAATTATTACGATAATTTCGAATTTACCAAATACTTGTAGCGAGTTGCTGATAAGCTAATCGAAGCTCGATATCAATTATTGGATGAGTTGTTCAATAAATTTGCTGGACCGATTGACTTGGCAAATAGTATTCAAATTGTAAATAATATCCGGAAGATTCCGTATTTATCTTCGACGCAACTGCGTGTTATGGTTTTGCAGTATCGTGATGTATATCTTGAAAAGCGACTTTTGGATATTCGAGTAAGTCATTTCTTTTTTCAAGTCTGCAGGTATTCCAATTCCATTAACTCCTAATCAAAAGTTTCATCGAAATCTATCTGATAGTGAATTAATGTTGAAATCTAACATGGTAAGTCATACGCCTCCTGAAAGTTTACTGTTCATTAAAGATCCTTGGTTTTCCTGTTTGCTGACATACTAACATAATAACAGTTTCGTCAATTATATTCAGTCGCAACCAGATTTCATCCTTCGCATGGTTGAGGTTTATCGTGATTGTATGTATGACACTATGGTCCTCTATCTGGCTGTTTTTCCTGAAAATGAAATAAGCAGGAGACAAGCTGACGTAAGGATTTTTTGTGCTTTTAGCTTGGATTTATGTTTCATTTAAAATTACCAAATGTATATTGCAGTTATCCGTGGATCAGCGGTGGAATATTTGGCAAACGGCATCTTCCTCTGTAATTCTCAATGAATGGGCAATTCATAACCTCGATGTAATGTTCAGTCACATAAAGTAAGTAAAGTTCATTTTTTATTCTAGAAGCATTTTGATTTTTTAACTGACATGATTACTTATTTCAGTAATGTTGGTAATGATGTGAACATTGATATTGGCTCTCTGACAAGTAAATTGATGAATTTCGCTTTGTCGTTTGGTCGAATGGGAATGGATTTTCGGCCGTTAATTGTAGAAATCGTAGATGAATTTGTCATCAAGAGGTTCTCCCTGAAAGTTCAAAATGCAGCAAATAAGTTAGTTTGATGCAAATTTAGATCCATTATTTTTTGAAGTAGTTTCATGGCAATTCAATTGCCTAATTTTTTAATGTGCTGATTTGTTTAATTCTAGTTATATTCTAGTAATATGTTATTAGCATTTCAGATTATTCAGATTATAGCATTTCAGATTGATTACAACAATATTTATCTTTATTATTTTAGCTTAAAACAATGTAGAACTATAGAAATTGATGGGGAGATACCAGATGATCCATTTCTGTCCGGTTCTCAAGACAGTAAACAGCCGTCAGCTCTTTCAGTACTTGCGTTCTGGGATGATTTATGCATTTATGGAAATGCGTTAATTGATGCCTTAAATGAATTGCGAAGTGGATTGTCGCCAAGCCAGGTTACCCGCCATATATTTTTCAATTCTAAAAATTTTTAAGTCTTTGTCTTTTTTTTTTCGAGATCTCATTTACTTATTTTCAGATCAATGCAGTTTTGAAAGAGTTGACAAATTCAATAAGGAGTGTTGTTTGCTGGCTTTGTGATATTGAGGAATTGGTTAAAAAAGTAGTAAGTTTTAATTCCATCAGTCGCGAGCATATTTATCTGAAGGGAAAGTTTTTTCCTTAAGAAAAAAAAGAAAGAAATGACATAAATATTCATAATTTCAAAATGTGAAGTGAATCTAGTGCAGGCAGCTATAAAACTTTGAAAAACGGCAGTAGGAGGCTGACCGAATAGTACTGGAAATTCCTTGTTTTTTTTTTTCTAATGTTAATAAAGTAATGTTGTTTTAGATTATGGAAAAAGCAGTTAAATTATTAGGGCGATATTTTATACCATACATTAATGGCTGTTTGTTGGCCTTATATCCGTATGAAAAATGCTGTCGGCCTTTTTATCATACTACCTGCACACTAGAACTATACGTTAGTATTTGTCTCAAAAAATAATTTTGTGTGAATTTTTTTGTCTATTTTTCTAATCATACTTATTTTCTCTTGTTTTTATCCTTTCTTCGTATACTCCTAACTAGTAATTTATTTGTTTTAAAGATGCAGTGATTGAATTACAAAAAAAATTTTACAGGAAAAAAGATGTGCTATACAGATTAAGGATATCTGTATCGATTGCCCCAATTCATTAGTAATTGAAAAGTTACTGGAAGAAGCGAATCGTTCTATGGATGGATATATTAGAAGTGTTTTAACTCTCACTACTGGAAATGCAAAAATTAATGTTGAAACACATATTCCTGACAGCAGCAACGCATCACACGAAGTGAGAATGACAGCTGAAATGTTTTTCAGTGCCTAATTATATAGTTATTAACATGAATTAAAAATGACTTTTTAATGATGAGATTATGTACTTGGTTTTTTAAGGGAAATTTGAGCTACTACGGGAAGTGAAATAAGTGATACATGTAGAAATAAGTTTCAATTTAATGTAAATTCTTTATCTTTAGAAATATTGATTGTTATTACAGGAAGTTATGATGAAGTTATCATTGAATGATGTAAAATCAGATACTCAAAAAGATCATGATCAGCATGAAGAAGAGCGTTCTCCAACAAGTAACGCAGATGTTAATTCTGGCGTTTAAATTTGAATTTAAATGATTTTCTATATTTCCCTTCTCTTATTAACTCTGAATTTCCATATCCATAGCCTGGAGTTTTTTGGCGAACATGCAGCTTTTCCCTCTATTTACTTTTTTGATTTTCATTAAATCTTTAAAAGGTTTATTAGAGATACAGGAATTGTTGTGAAAGGCACCGGATCATCACAGTGAAACTGAACATTTCAAGATAGATCATTAATTTAACTTATCAGTTCCGATGTGTTATGTACTGTATTGAAGCGATATGTTCATGTGATAATTTTTATGATAGGAGAGCTTCTTTCAATTATTTCTAGTGTGCATTAACATTTCATCCAAGTGATTCTATGTTTAGAACAGATCTTATCCGTGTTGCATTATTGCTCATAATATGTTGTTTTTATTGTAATTTTGACTGTGATAAAGGAATTTCATCTTTTGATGCCGCTAAGGTTTCAAACAGATTATGTACAAAGCGAAAAGAAAATGCAAACAAAAAAGAAAAAGCATGGTGATTTGATAATAGTCAGATATAGCAATCTCAACGAATCACTTTTAAAATCTTTGAATTCTATCATTTAATTTAGTTAAGCACAAAAGATTTTGTCGAGTGATACATTCGAATATTTCATTATGAGTGTAGCTTAGTTTCCGAGCTTCTAGTGTGTAAAGATAATAATAATATAACGAATTTTTTAAATGATATTTACATATATGCAAAATTTAATATTTTCATACATAAATATCCCGGGAACTTGTTCAGCAATCATTTACACTTAGTCTCTCAGTGCAAGAAGATTATTATTCCAATTCCTTCGTTTCTGGTAATTTTCCTTATTTTTGATCATCGTTATTCCGCATAAATCATATGTGTTAAATTTGAAACTACTTTTCTGTTTCTAGTTTATTTTTATAATTAATAATACCAAAAAATTAAACTGTACAAAAGAAGAAAAGAAGATAAAGCTTTGTGCCTATTATCACTAAACGTAAATATCAGCTATATCAGTAAATGGAAAAAAGGGATGAAACATTTCAGATGATGAATGCTTCAAAAAAGGAATCATCTAATAATGTTTACAATACCTGCAATAACATTCAGCTAAATAATTCATTGAACAATATCAATAATGAAGGTATGAGATTAATAAATTACTTTTTAAAAAACTTTTTACTTTTTACTTGTTAACTCTATTGAAAATTACTTTTTAACTTTATCACTATATTGATTACAAATTATTGGAAGTATTTACAATGTACAAAATAATTATATCATTTAAAAGGAAAGAATTTTGCTAGTAAAATAAATGATTATCGAAGATACGCTATTTATAAATACTCATTACTTTCAGCATTATTAACTTTTCATTATGGTATTAATAATAACAACGATAACAGTAATAATAATAGTAATAATAACAATAATAGTAATTTTACCATATTGCTGATATCATCATTATAAGTTGAAAATTTACGTTACTTTGTATTTTGCAGAACACGTACCAAAAATTCACTTATTGCACCAACGTGAGCAGAACTGTAGCAATGATTGCCTTCGCAGTACATTTTTTTGGAATTATTGATAAGTAAAAATCGTTTGAAAAAATGCAAAGGAAAAAAAAATTTTGATAATGAAATTGTTGTATTCCAATAAAGATTTTTACTTTTATTGTTGTATTTCTAAGTCTGACATTATCACACAATTAAAACTAAGATTACGATTATGATTAAAACTATAACTATATGAATATATATATATCCGTTGATAATGATATTAATATTTATACGATAGCTCATTTCACCAGCATCCTTAATATATATATGTATATATATATATATATAAAAGTATAATTCATTTTAGAATTTTTTACAAAAAAGGAATATTTTGAAAAACAAGGATATCATCATATCATCGTAATTTTCATCATAGTTAACAACCTTATGAACTTTATTAAACTTATACTTCACTAAACTTAAACAAAAGTCAGTGTATTTGAAAGGCATTTTTTGGAAATTAATTTTTTTTTTTGATTTCAATTAGTCTTATTTTAAAAATAAGTAAGAAAAAAATTTGCATAAGCTAAGAAAAAAAGTCTTAGAGTAGTATAATATAAAGTTGTCATTCAAATTACAGTAAATCTTATCAGTTCGTTTCACCCTCATAACAGGTGGTTGATGATGACAGAACCGAAGAAAGCCAAGTTTCTTTTCTTTTTCCTATCAAATGAATCTAATATATGAAAATTTATTTCTCTCTTTTTTGTGTCATTTTATTAAGTAATAAATGGCCTTAATCTTTTATCTTAATCTTAGTCTTATTCTTAGTCTTAATATTCATGCAAAGATCCCAGTAATCATTTAATTATTACTTAATTCCCTTAATTATTACTTATTCAAAATAATTCAAATTAGATCTATGCCTTACTAATAGAATAAAATAATCTTTTGATTTGTTTCAGATCAGAGAAAATACGAGAAGTGATTTTTCACAGTCATAAAGGTGATTATACCATCGATATTAACTTGCTTAAGGAACATTCCAATAAAATCAAGCAGGTTAAAAAAAAATTGATTGATCGTAGATCAAATATATCATTATATACTTATCATTTAATTTAAAAATAAAAATTTTAAATCCAGTATTTCAATTCAAAAATGTCTAATTCCATAATTGCAACATAATTAAAACTTCCAATTTCATTGCAACAAAGAAAAAAGCAAATGAAATAGATCAAATTAATGAATTTTCAACTTTAATTACAGCTAGAACGTGATGGTAAAATACCGAAAAGATTAGATTTGTCAAATTACGATGTGATAGCGGTGACAACTTTAATTGATTATATGATAAGCAATGATAAGACTAAATCACGAATTACAAGTTCCATTCTTGGTGATCTAATAGAAATTGCTCGTATCCTAGAAATGGAATCTTTATTGAAGAAAATTGAAGAAGTAAAGAAAAAAGTTTTTCTCATATTCCTTCTCCACTTAATTAACCTTAATAATTAATTATAAATGCTCCTCTTTCAGAAAAAAAAAAATTCGGCAAAAGAATTGTGTTAAATTGAAATTGAAAATTTTTTTCCACAGTATAAACAATTAATTAATTCATATATAATTAATTTTAATGTGATAAAACAAGCAGTTCAACGGTTAAAACACAAAAAAAAGAGAAATGTTAAGAAATCATTTGAGCGATTAAATGCTTTTTGCTTTTTTAAATTATTTTTTTCTAAATTGAATTATCATTTCGTTCATTTCAGTCGATTTTAATATCGGTAACCGGAAATGAACGATTCTTAGTAGATATGTTAACAATGACTGACACGCAAATATTATTGGATACAGCATTAGGAAGGAAAATTATTGATATTGCTGTGAATAAATTTCCGGTTATCCGGAAGATGGCATCTTTTAATGATATTCCACTTGATTCACTCATCCGTATTTTGGATCGGTTTTGCATTATCACTCTTTGAATTTATTTATTTTAGCGCTAATTTCTTGTTTTTTAGTATTAAAGATTTAATTTAAATTAAGCATTTTATCCATGGGTTTCATTTAGTTTAAATTTTATTGAAACTTTCATTTTAGCAAATTTAAATTGTAATTACAATTTTGGATGAATTTCTAGCTTAACAGGTTTTAAATATTTATTCTCAAATTTTACAGGTGTGATTTAAACGTAAGTAGTGAATATGATGTAGTAGAAACAAGCATTTCATGGTTAGCTGCTAAACCGGAACGTATTCATTTTTCTCATTTGGTATTACGTTGCATACGTATTGTTAATTTAACGCCTAATCAACGCTTTGATCTTTTTGCGCTTGCCGATACGATGCCTAATTACGCACAAATAGTAAAATTTTTATTTTTAAAAAACTAATAAGAAAAAAAAACAGAACAAACAGTACTGTAATATTGTAAAGTTTAATGTTAATAAAGTTTTAAATTATCATTTAATTCATAAAAGATCGATTGATTAAATGAAACATACCTGTTAATTACATATACTTTTGCTAATTGCATGCGTATATTTTAGTACTGTAGAAAAATTCAATTAAATTTTAGATGTCAGCATTTGCTTATTATACTTTTAATAATACAAATTGTCTTCGAGTATGTCTCTTAACCGAACATAATTCCTACAAACGATGTGGCAATAAAAGTGGTCAAACACAATTTTTGTAAGATTTAAAAATTGGAAAAAAAGTAAAATAGTAAATAATTCTTCTATAATATTAGAATAAGAAAGAAACGTGACACGTCAAATAAGTGAATGATACTGAGAAGCACATCACGTGACACGTCAAATAAGTGAATGACACTGAGAAGTACACACGGAAATGAACGATGAAGATTTATTGTTAAATAATTTCTTACCGAAATCATGGGGAATTTTCAACGATTCTAACTAAGCTTAGGTGCGTAGGGGAAATTTGCGGGGAAAACGTTACATATTTCCCGCGATAGGTAACATTTTGATATTTTTGAGTATTCGATACGTGAAGTAGAATGAGAATGAGTATTTCAGTAGTTCTTTTCCGTTTTTAAATTTGTCGGAAAAAATTTTTTTCTTGTTTTAGTATTAATGTACCAAGTCGAAAAATCGTATACCGAAGAAAGGCACCACCTATTAAGGCATCTTATATTACAGCTAAACCAAGTAATTGATAAAATTTGCAAATTTCAGTTTTGTAGAAAATTTTATTCAATTTTACCATCATTCATTTCTTTTTACTCTCTTTTCTTTCCTTAAATTTTAGAAATATTAAAGAGTGGTTGGATGAATTTTTCAGAATCATCACTACAACAATCAGAAGATGACAAAAAGAGTGAAACGTTCAGTGAAGGTAAACATTTGAAACGTTCCATATTTAGTGCTACGCAAAAGCGACGTACAACACGTGCTGAACGTATGGCAGCTTATATGAAAGATTACAAACGTACGTTTTATTTGCATGAATTATTGTTAAATATAATTGAACCATTTTACAATTATTTTTGTTCATTCATTTGTTTTTTTTTATTAAAAAAATCCCAACCTATTATTTTATTTATTTCCCCCACTTTATTTATTTTGCTTAATGCTAAATTATATTATGAAAAGTTTTAAAAGAAAAGACAAATTACATGGGTAAACAATAAGTATACATTTAATTATAGACGTACGAGAACGTAAAAGAACGCTTGAATTTAGCAAATTAATTTTTGCAAAATTTCTTCAAATTTTTCATCTTTCTAAGCTAACTAAATGAATGATTTATAAATTATCTGTGAAATTTTCAGGAAAAAAAGAAATTGTAAGTAAAAAAGAGTTAGATAAAATGAAGACAGCAAAGGTTGAAAGTGGTAAGAGAAATTGTAATTCGTTTTCTTTTTCTCGGATTCAGATACTTACATTGCATTTTTTTCTCTTTTTTTAATGAATAAATTTAAAAAAAAACTTGAAGTAAAACTTTCAACGGATAGAATATAACCTTTAACTTTTAATGAAAAATAGAACTTCTAATAAATGTATGAAACAAAATTAAATTTTTAAATAAAATGAATTCTGTATTTCATTCAATATCTATCAGGGAAAGTTTTATTTGAATTTTCTTCTATTCCAGATAAAACGACAAAATCTAGCAAAAATAAGCAATCAAAAGGAGAGCGTAAGTCAGCTGGCAGTTCGTCTGATAGCAGAGGTTTTGATCACGTTCCTGTTATATAAGTAACGAACACGTTTCAAACGTGTTGAATTAACTATTACATTTGGTTTATAAATCTTTGAAGGATTATTTAGATAATTCAAATTCCACTTCAACAATTTCTTTTTTTTCAGACAATTCGACTTATTTTAAGTCAAATGATAAAAGAAGCATAACTTCTAGTGATAAAAACAGCAGCGAAAATGATAAACAAAGCTCACTGTCGACATCTACAAATGTAGATAAGTCTCGGAAATGAAGGATGATTGAAGAAACTGATTAAAATCACTATTATCAACGAAAGATAATATGTTCAGTAACTTTATTAATTTGTCAAATATTCAATGGTTACTGCTTGATAAGCTATCGATATGATAAATACAAAATATCAATTGTATCATTGATTTCACTAATCTTAATATTAAAAAGTACTAAATGAGCGACAAATATTTCAAAGAATATCCTTATATCACTTTATAATCTTTCAAATTACAACGTACACTTCAATTAATTGTGGATAAATTCCATGATTAGTAATAAACAGCAATATCTTATTTTTTCAATTCAGATGACTTAACTTCTCTTATAATAATTAGTCAGAAAAATTGTTATAGGAAGTAACTCAAAATATGATTTGATTGTGATAATATACATGCAAATTTATTCAATAAATTATTTTTACAGAAGGAACAGCACTGTTTTTATTGCATATCTTTTATCAACAATAACATAAAACAAAGTAATAAGATTAAACTTTAGTATACAATTTTCTTTAGAAAAATTGACCTAAAAAATTAACCAAAACTGAGCATATTTAAATACTAACTCACTTCCAGTCCGATTTCTTTAATTCATCGTATAATTATTAAATAATAAAATTAAATTATAATTTATCTCCACAATTAGATAATTCAATCCAAAATAAAATTCATTTTAGTTATATCATTTGTGAATTGTTATATCAATATCCCTGGATGAAAAGCAAGCTAACGGATACTTTTCTTTGATCAAGAATAATGTCGTATTGTGAAAATCATTCATCGAAACATTAACATCTCAAAGCTGACATTATAAATGCTATGATCTTCAATCATTTATATCAGTCATATAAGGTGGAATTTAGAGCAGCAGATGTAAGATAAATTCCGAATTGATGATTGAATTATTTCAATAATAAATCACATTTCTTGAGTTTATGAGATAGATCATTTAACATCCTGTCAAAGGGCATACAAATAAATTAAATCACCGGAGAAAAAAATCAACGTTAAATACGAATGATTCCCATCACATCTCCCGGGCATAGAAATGCAACCAGTCGATCACGTATAATTTTCCACACAATTATTATCATGAGAGTTCAGCTTTCCAAGATCCCTGAAATTTGAAAATTTGGATATAAAATTCCATCAAAAAACCACTTAGACGATGTCCGCTAACAAACTGAAATTATTGGATGAGATAACCTCAGCAAATGTCGGAGTAAAGTGTTTAGAAATCTCAACATTTTTCACAAGAAAATTGATGATACAAACCTTCTTGTCAAATTTCATTTTTTCTAGTTGTAACGCAATTTGCTGTGCGCGAAATGTTAACCGCTTTGTATTTTCCATCACTTGTTCATGAACAGAGGTAGTTTTAGCGCCCATAACAACCTTTAAACAAATTCAGTAGTCATGGAAGTAAGAATTAAAATAAAGCGTGTTCAAACTATTTGATATAGCTTCTTATTTCACACTACTTTCATGAAGAAAAATTACTAAAATTTCAAATCGTGGTAAAGCTCTGCGGCACGTAATTCTAAACAAGATCGAAAATAAACCTGTCCAAGTTTGGAATCAATTTTGGCACCATCAATGCGGTATGTTCTAATTAAATCAACAATCCATCTTTCTGCTTCCACCTGAAATACAGTTCTCATGAAAAAAAAAGAGATTAAACAGCATAAAGCTTATTTTTATTCTAATTTGCAATATAACTTAATTTTAACAAAGAGGAGTAAAAACTGATGTATACTTGTTGCATGTTAAGACGTTCGGCAAGCATTTGTATCGAAATACATTGGTGAATTCTGCAGAACATTTCAAAAATCAGCAATCTGGCACTTTCTCGAAAATCTTCTAAACAGGCGGTCAGGAAGAAATCATTTGATAAAACCTGAAACGACCATAAAACTGCGAAATGTCTACCTTTTCGACCCACACATTTAAAAAAGAAATGACTAACATCTTCGCATTTCCTCAACTTTTTCTGAGCCTCATCGAAATCGTATTTAATATAAAGACAAGTTAAGAAGTCCGTAACTGGATCCTCATAATTATGTCGTTCCTTAAATTAAAGCTGATTAGTAATAAATCAAGATATTGTCTAAAACTAGTTGTTTGAAAAAATGAAACAATCAAAATGAGGTATGATGAACAGATGACCTCACAACATTACACGTAAAATTTATGAGCTATGAAATATTTTTTTATCATATTTGTGTCTACTCTATATTCATGGTAAGAAGGTTCAAACAAAATAACTTACGATATCGATTACTTTGATTAAGTCTTTTAAACTGTTTTTCTGTTTCGTTTTGCTCGTCACAACTGCTACGGCCAAATATCGCAAAAGATGTGGACACGCTATCTAAAAAAACATATTTTAGACTTACATTATGAATTCAAGTAAAAAATGATTTGACATTACATTCTACATTATAAAAAATTGTGTTGAGCACAGGAAGGGAGAAAAACAATAAGGGGAAGGAATAATAAGTAGCATGACACTCTAAATGTTCCCCTCACAGATCATGCAAAATGAAATAGTGCAGAAATTTAACAACGTAGAAAATGAGAACAAATGCTTGTAACGTTTCTTACAGAATAAAAAAATATATCATTAAAAATTACTTGTATTGTGTTCAAATACGACTGCTGGTTAAGATACATCTCAACAATTTCATCACGTCCCTTCGGATAATTGAAATAAACGAACAAAGCCCAATGCATTAACCATGCACGTTGCTGCACTGATTCTAATTCGGTATCAAATGGATTAAAATCAATATAAGTTCGAAGTTTAGTCAAATCATCTTTAGCGTGTGTCCATTCCTTGAAAAAGATATCAAAATCATAACAAATTTTTTTGAGGCATGATAAAAAAAATAACTTTTTATTGATCTTTCTTCAAGATATGCAATTAATTCTTTTAAAAAAATCAAAATGATCATGCCATTTTCGATAAATGAAATATAATATAACACAATATACGAACTACGCCTGCTCATTTTTGTTTTAGACATCTAGACAACCACAAAACTAAACTATCGCTTATCCAAAATTTCTATATTAAGGAAATTTTGCTTTCACCCATTATTAGTATTGTCATGAGACGGTTTCGAAGAAGCCTTAATCAGCTGACATATACCTACTTGCAGCAATATTTCGGAAGCCAATTTTCCATATAATGCGCTCAGATAATTTGGATTTTGTTGTGGAATAATATTACGATAGTAATCAAGACATAAAGATGCAGCTGAATAATTGCCACATTCGTACTGGAACTTGGCATAACGAAACAACGAATCAAGCATTTCCTCGGTGAGCTGAAGAAATAGAAGCTTTGTAACGTTTATTAGCTTCCGAGAAGTACATTTAGAACGAATACATTGTCAGAATATCTTCTCTCCACCTTTTCTGTTTTTCTCATTATTATCTATTTTTCCATCTAAGAATTTTATCCAAGTTTTGCGAGACATTAAAATCTTCGATTATTCTCTGCATAATCGAAGTTACCTCGATATTAGCTATTCAATTCTAGCAATTGCAACAGGCAAGCCACATCTAAGTCTTAAAAAAAGTACGCAAAATCATGGTTATCATGAATAAAATTACCCCATGATTTGCAGTAACATATTCAAGAATTCGATTATTCGTCAATTCATGACTATCCATCATTGCCTTCACCGGCTCTGATTCCAAAATTTCCACAACTGGATCAACTTTAACTTTTAATTTTTCACGCTGCAATAAGATTTTCTCAGTTGACTTAAAAAAAATGAATAATATAAAAATATGTTTGAAAACATACAATAAATTAACTAAGCCTAAGACAACATAAAAAATGACATTAAGCCTAAAATTACCAAATAATAAAAGCTAACAAATACCTGGCTGAGGATTTCAACTTTCCGTTGCTCTAGCTCTTTTGGTACTTCACCTTCTGGATATGTTTCAATTACACTGTCAATCATATTTGTCTTCAGTAAAACTCGACGATGCACTTTAATCAGTGATTCGTGATCATAAATCTGGAAAAAATAACTTGAAAAACAGAAGATATTTGAAAGAATCGTCTTGAGGAATCATAGAAACAACTGAATGTAAAACTCATGAAATAAATATGATATCCAGATATCCAGCTGCGACATCAACAAATAAGTGCACTATTTATTAATAAGTGAACCATTTCTGGATTACATAAAGAGTCAAACATACGTAGTTCATTTATCAACTCAAAGATATATTTGAATAAAATACGAAAAATATACAACGATTTAAATTTATGTCTTGATTTATAAGATTGAATCAGGCAATGTTTTTCGAGAAGATTATATTCAAATTCAAAGTAAAACACAAGAGTTAAAAAAATGAACACATACATTTTAAAACTACATTTAAAAGATTTAATTTGAAATATCAAATTCAAATGGCTTCAACTTACATTCCTTGGTTCAATAAATTCCAACAATGGTATTACTAAGTGAAGGTCAAAAAATGGTGCCATCTTTTTAGTTAGATCGTATTCAGCCATACTATATGATTAATATATCTGAAAAGTTACAATTACTGTAATATTTGAATGAATTTCGGAAACTACAAATTATAGATAATTCCGAAATCTCTTAAATTCCAATTCTCCCCCTTCACCCACTTATCTAGAACCTCAATTCGACTTCAACCCTCCTGTTCTGGTGAATTGAAAATTGCTTCGATAGAATCCGGTTTTCACGCTCCTTCGGTCACTGTGCAAATTTATATTTCCAGGAGCATTTTGGATAGAATCTTTTCTTTTTTGAACATGAAATAGTTGAGCTGTAATGAAATCCTAGCTTGATCAGGAAGTATATTCTCCGGAAAACGGATGTAGATAAAAACCTTCCTATAGATGATACTTCGGAAAGCATCCATGTACATATTTAGAATTCATTTCCCGAAATATTGATTCATCCCTACGATTCATTTTGCGTAATATTTAAAAAAAGATAAGTGGTTTGGAATAATCTTTCCTGCAAATACTTATACCATTGAGAAGTTTCTTTCCAATAATTCGAAATCCATTTCTGAATGAACCATACACATATCTAATACTAACTTAAAATATAATTTCATGCTAATAAATCGGATTAAATTAGCTACACATTTCCAATTTCGAACAATTTGCATCTTTTCCATTTTATTTCTTCCCTTCCGACTCTTTTATAATCGAACTTTTGCAAACTCGGCTTTTCTAAATTTGATAATTTTTTTTCATACCTCATCGCTTCCGGTTGGTTACCCTCGCTTTTTTCCTTCCAGTGATATTTACATTCAAACTTTTTTCCATGGAAATTTCTTAATGCCCAAAATAAAATAATGATTATATATGTTATATCACAGCAGATCTGTTATATTGCTATGACAGTACAATCACTTTTGTATTAGAAAATGTTAGCCATTGTTAATGAACCGAAATTACTTCTTTCATTTTCCAGAGCTACAAGGAAAGTAAAGAGTATTAAAACATTGCTAACATTTGTTTACTAAGTTTCACAATACACATTTACAAAAAACGATTTGTAGATTTATAGTAAAAAATGAAAATGTTGACAAAACATATTTGAATTTTTAAACGGACAGGAACATATCTGAGTTCATGTTAATTGACAATAAAAGAAACAAGTATACAAATAAATTAAACACCTTTGAATTTCATACTTACATACCAAATGATTAATATATAAGTTATAATTTCCAATATAAATACAGTAATGATTCCATATGTGTAAGATACTTTTTTAGAAAATTCAAATCTTTTTAGGATTGAATTTGAATTTGTGGTTGGTTGCTCGTAATATTATCATTCTACAATATCGTAGTGATGCATTTTTTTCGTTTAATCGAAAATATCTTCTTTCCCTTTTTACAAGAGGATAATCATTAGCAATACTTGGTAATATAAAACTTTTTGAACTGATTTAAATTCCAGATCTATTAAAGTTTAGCTTCTGAATCAAAATAATTTTAATATTTATTTTAACAAAACAGATACCACTTTTCCTACTGTATAAAGAAGCTCTTATAGGAAAACAAATTACTTTTGAAGGAGAGTTTAGTGAAAAGTTCAGAAAACTTAGTTTTGAATATTGGACGATTTTTACTCTTTTCTAATCGATCTTAGTATCATATATCAGCATATCAGTTAGATAATATAAAGAGTAAGAAACCAATCAATACTTCAATGTACCAAGGAAAGAATCAACAAATGCCAAATTTTCTAATCCGTACAACCCTAAGGCTAACTAACGTAGTGCAACTATTAAATTTCCATTATTTGAAAATCCAGAAAACAATCCACTAATCCATATCAACACTATTAAATACACCGATAACTTTAAATCAAGCATATTTTTTCACTTTCACTTCCTTGAGTTTTACTTTTGTCTATCAATTAATTCACCGGAAATAACCGATCCGCACTCCGTGATCAAATATAATCGAAATTTATATATATGATTTTAGTTTACATTATACAGTAGATTGATGTATCATTAAAGTTCAGCATACTGATTTGCATCACCCATTTAGCCGTTCTCTTTAATCTTTCCATTTTGAGCATCCATCGGAATATCCCAACTGTAGGTAGTTTTCTGTCGAAATAACTGAGATCGCTTCTGTGATGTTAGATTTGGAGTATCTGGTCGTTCGGCCCAATACAATATTATTTCCTATAAAGTAAAAACAGTATTCCAGCTATTTTCTTCGCTCTTTCGTCTTTTTTATTTTTGTAATAAGTCGATTTTTCAAAAAACACTTAAAAAAATTGAGAATCTAGGCAGCGGTATCTTATATTTGAAAAAATATTACAACAAAAATATAAATATCCCAGAAAATATTTTTTTCGAAGATAGATCATAGCATAATGATATGTGATTTTAAACTTTAGACAGATTGGAACGCCTCAGCTGTCATTAACTATCATAGGGATTAGATGTAAAAGAGAGACGAAGAAATAAAAGATAATGAAATATTTTCGAGAATTCGAAGGTATGAATTAGCTCTTGAAGAATAATAAAGAATAGCTAGCAAATAAACGAGATTTTATCTAAACTATCCTGATAGTATTTTAAACCATTTTAGCTGCAACATCTCTGCACTATTTGCAGTCCGAAAGAAAGACAAACTTAAAATTTTACTATTTGACGGTATTTAGGAATTTATAGAACTGAAAGATTTTACTAAGAATGTTTACACTAAATAACATAGCCATCATCGTGGATAATCAGCAATCTCCCCGAAAAATCTTTATAATTCTACTAATCATTCTCCTTAATTAATTCTTTACTTTAATGATTATTAAGATTTTGATAGGTAAATTTCGGATAAGAATAAATCAAATCAGATAGAATGACGTAAGAAAAAAGCAATAACCTGATCGCTTGGACAACTTTTCCGGAATGATTCCATAGCATAACCGCTTTTCATGTAACTCCATAAATTGTGCAAATTGCTCGGTATCTCATATCCTTTCAATGCACCTAAGGCAATCCGAATGGTATGTAGTTTGGGTAAAATATAGCAATCCAAATGAGTTAAATGATCAGCTGCCAGAAATCGTGTGTTTATGTTATCAAAATATCGATCCAATCGAATCAATTCCGCATTCAGAGCCTGACAATAAAAATAATTTCCAACCTTTGATCTTCGAGTAACTTCCAACCTTTTGATCTTCGAGTAAATAGATTTCATTTGGGAAAAAATTCATTTGTATTTAAAATATTAAAAACGAATCACAGAGTCTAGCTATAAAAAGTTTTTGATTTCTAAAAGAAGAAAGAATTCCTGGAATTAGCATCAAAAAAAAAAAAGAAAAAATTTCACGTACTTTTGGGTCGGTATTGACTTCTTTGATGAAAAATGCAAAGGAACGGAAAAGATTTGCAGTAGCATCTGAAGCAGCAGAACATTCACACTTCAATGATGGTATTGGGAATTCTCGGTCAATATAATCAATAATTTCATCCTGATGTGATAAGATTAAGTCATTGCCGTGTTGCAACGCTGGAGCATGCCTTAAACCAACCTACAAATTGAAAATTATTGTTTGTTTAATTTTAAAATTTTATCTAAGGTCATAATAATTTCAAAATAATCTTTCATTGCTATTGCTAAAAAAGATTATGATGAAATGTCTGAAAAATTCCTTGCAGTAATTGAGCATGAGATAAATAAGCTATGATTAAGCGGAAGTTAAGAAATTAACAAATAAAAAATTAATAATCAAAGGATTAACTCGGAGGATTAACCTAAAACTAGCCCATTATTATTTGGATTATATTTTTACACTTCTGATCCTATCTTTTTCTGAACGGAAAATATTTTTCAAGGAAAAGATTCTCCTCTGGAAAAAAGTACTATTCTGTAATCTAATATAATACAGCAACATTTGCAAATCTTAACTTTTTTCTCCTTTTTCATCCTATTTATATGCAATGATTTGAAATCGGAAATTCTTTCGACATGTTAAGAATTAAATTTATAAATTTAAGATAGGAAAGAAACGAATTCACCTCACGAAATTCTGGTGGAGGTTTCGCTTCGTTGACTGTTTTAACGCTGAATCTATAATATTGAAATCATTTATAAGAATACTTGATACATTGATGAGATATTTTAATATTTTACTACTCCATAATAATTTCCAATTGTAATTATCTGACTTATTCAATGACGAAAATACACAATGATGTGATTATTTGAATAAGTAATAATTACAGTTCTTTTTTTTTCCATTGAATAATAGCTTCTCCAAAATAAAATACAATATGGATAATTAAATTATTTCAATTAATCTGTTTATTGGAACGGAATATGTAACTTTTATGTTTAGATATGTTTTTGGTTTTTGTTTTTTTTTTTACCTTTATATTATATCTATTTAGTTTAATTTCTGAATAGTATTTTAATAATATACTGGTTTTTTCAGGTGTTGTTTATTTTTTATTTTATTTGACTATTTGATTCTGTTCTTTTTTCTCTTTTTTGAGATATGATTTATAACTTATACTTTATTGACTTAAAGTTTTTTTTTTTGATATATCTGAATAATACTGGGAAAAAGAAAAATATCTTCAGTTTATCAGAATAATATTAACTAAATAAAATAGCTTTTCCAATAATACCTGGATAAATTAACAGAAAATTTACGGAAAACTTACGTGAGATCAGAATCAGGATGAAGACTTTTCTCAATTAGTATCATAAAAATTTGATGACATAACGGATCACCACCCAAGCGTACGCCATCTGATCCTGCTTTCACCCACAATACAACTGGTTCCATTATACTAAAAGTTAAATAAATTAAAATTTTGTTTTTCAATTTAAGGAAGCAAAAAATTGCACGAATTATAAATAATAAATGATAAGGAATTGATAAATGGCGGACAAAAAAACTATAAATTATATTATCGATTGATCAAGAGACCATTCAAAACATTAGCAAACATTCGAAACAATGTGACCTATAATTCTTGCCTGTGTAAACATACTTGAAAGTGAAAATGCTTAAAAATGCTTGAAAGTTAAGTAATCTATTCAATGTACTCTGAAAATGTTTGAAATTTCCGATACTTGCACTTCGGCACGCCTATCTGCGTATACATTACGTGAATGTTTGTGTCGTATATACGTAAGACTTGAGTATTTTCAGAAATTCCCCCAACTAAAACTAAAAGTGCAAACTGAATTGGTAGGAATGAAAGTAAACAGCTGAAGTTATTAGACACCTTCTTATTCCTTTCTTTTTTTTTGTTTTAGATCGATTCTTAGAAAATAGAGCTTGCGAATTTTTAAATTACAAAAGATTAAAACAGAGAAACAAAGTGCAAGAAATAATTCGAAAATTTATGGATAAAAGAAAGAAAGAAATATGAAATGATATATTTAAATGCATCAAACAATGCTACTATTATTAAACTTCAACCTGTCATGTGGAAGAATTGAAAATTAAAAAAAGAAATAAATAACAAATTCAAACATTTGTTATGTTCGCAATCAATTCTCTATGAATAATTTTCGTATATATTACGAACAGATTAAAGAGTACTTTTTCCAGCATATATGCAATCTTCAGATGCATTGTATTTTTCCAGAAACTTCCAGAACAACCAATTTGAAATATTGGAAGCTAACAGGTACAGCATATTTATAAACGAGGCATGCTTATAGAAAAATATATTCAGGAAATGCTCAAGCTTATCGAGAATCCCTTCAAATTTAACTATCATGTATGAAATGAAGCTTTCCTAAAAACCGGATAATACATTCTGGGATGATTCGGAAAACAGGTTTCTGATATAAATCGCTTTATTAAAATCGAATCAAAATAAGCTAAACGCTAGAGAAAAATAAACGCAACGGAAAGAATGGACAGAGAAGGACGAAGTGGACAGACGTAAACCAATCAAGAATGAAATTTAATTGAAATGATTAGGAGATGTTGATGGAGAGTTGATACGGAAAGTGTCCGGTTAAAGGTGTTCAATATGATCTGATATACTAATTGTATTTGTCTCCCTCCCTCTCTCTCTCTCTCTCTCTCTCTGTGTATAGAAACAGAGAGGATAGTAATGGATATGAGGGAAAATGAGTGGGTGGAGAGGAAATGTGAAAATATACTTAAAGAATTGTGAAAGCAGTAAATGCAACATTACAAACAATCCGATCACTTCTTTTTTTTCTTTTAGTTGAAGAAAAGGAAAAAAAAAAATGGGAACATCGATGAGTATCGAACAAGTGTGATCTTTGATCTCCATCATTATCATGATATAAATGACCTTTCCAATCTTTCAGCAAACATTACATATGAAAAACAAATACGTGCACATCCAAAACGTATACAATTTGCACTGTACGCACACACGCACACACACGCACGCACACGCACACATGTGCACTCACATACAAGAAATTGAGCAGGAAAGCTAAATGAGTGTAAGTAAGCTTGGAGTTAGCAGGCAGAATATTCTTGGACTCATCGAGGGAAGAGAATGAAAGGAGGGATATTGGAAATTAAAAAGGAAATTAAATATTGGAAATGAAAAAGAGGAATATAAATATCAGTTCGTTCAAAGTGCTCATTATTATGTAAATATTATTTCTCCTTATTATTTTTTTCTTTGAAATAAAAAGTATTTTTAATGCTTCACAATATTATCATTGTGATAAAGCTTTTTCTCTCTCTCTCTCTCTCTCTCTCTCTCTCTCTTTGTTTCTCCTTCGTTTCCCTTTCTTTATCTCTTTCTCACTCAGTATTTTTGATTAATAATCAATTAAAATGAATAAATAGTATAGGGGAAAAATAGAATGCTAAGAAACAAATAAAATCATTCAACACATATATAAACCATTTCTTTAATCGATTGATTAATTAATAAGCTTATAATTAATTAAATTGATGAGGAAAAGCATTAATGAAAGCAGACGAATGAGAATGTATTGTAACAATACTATCATTTTATCACTTCTTAACATCAATTTCCTATCTTCCACCTTCAGTTTTTTAGTTTATACGATAATTTCTAAGTAATTTTTACTTAAACCACGTACGTAAAATTACTAATTTATGAGCATGATAAAACGTTAATTAAAATATACAAAAATTTCTAAATAATTTTTAGCTGAATCACGTACGTAAAATTACTAATTTATAAGCATGATAAAACGTGAATGAAATATATGAAAAAGTAAAAAAAAGTATGAAAAGTATTAAAATAAAAGATGAAAACATGAAAACGTGAATTATACAATTCTATACGTCAAAATGAAAATAATTTATAAATTATATCAGTTTACTGCTATATTGATTACATTAATAAGCTTACAATTAATTAAATTAAAGAGGAAAAGTGTTGATGAAGCAGAGGATAAGTTATTTCTTGCAAAATTATATCATGGAATTCACGCAAACTGATTCATTAATGTATTTCAACACTTTTTTCATCCATTCTTTTACACTTTAAATTTACATTTTAAAAGTAAACTTACTTTATTAAAAGTTTTGAATTGTAATTGAATTTCAAAAATTGACAAATAAAAAAAAATTACGCCTATCATTGTACTTTTGAAATATGTGCGTTGAATTTTCTGAACAAAATTTCTCATTTTTATAAAACCTAAGGAAATTTTATAATTCCAACAACGGATATCATTGTTTCCTAATTTCTCACTGTTACGAATAATTTATCTTCTGCTTTTTACTTCAACCGGATTTTCACCGGAAATTTCTTTCCAATCATTTTAGCAATCACATGCACTATTATAATTTCTTTTCGGATATGTCAGATATCAGAAAATGCATTAAAAATTTTCATCAGTCTTTCAAATATTCAAAGATTCATTTCTTTCCTTTCTTTTTTTCTTTCAATACCTAAAGTTTGCAAAAAAACTTAAATTTCAAGTTAGATTAAAAGTAAAAAATAATTTGAAAAAAATCCGCAAATTGCAACTTACTATCCTTTTTTCTCTGTCTCTCTCAGGACAAATAATACTCGATGGTACTGTGAATAATGAAAATGAAATTATCTATTGGTTCGTTTACTGGAGAAAATTTTAATTTCTCAAAGAAAAAATCATAGAGTTAAATTATTCGAATTGAACAGCTTCTCGCCCGCCATTCTTTCAATTATTTCCATCCCGATATTCGGTGTTTTTCCTTCCTGATTCCCCCGATAATATAGGATATTTCGCGAATGTTATCAATCTGATAGCAATTGATAATCAATAGTTGGAAAGATATTTCAATTTTAATATAAATTATTCAATGAGAAGAGGAATGAATAAGAATTTGTTGATAAATTGAAAGCAACGAAAAAAATGGTATAATTAAGAAAATTCATATTCAAATGAATGATATGGAAAAGTTTATGAAAAATCTATTAATGCAAAATGAATTTGAATTTGATAGCTACAGAAAACTTTTAATTTAAAGTACGAATTTTAATTTATAGTAAAGTAGATCGATTAGTTAAACGAAACTTTTAGCAAAACAGTTAGCTAAATAAGAATATATAAAAGAAAAAATAAAAGAGAGAAGGGAATAATTCAGGAGAAAACGCAATCAATAATGCTTTTATTTTAATTAATGAAAATAAAAAAAATTCGAATTGTTAGGAAAAATTTTATCAAATTAAAAAATTTTTCACTTTGCTACGAGAGGAATAATCCAATTCAATCTTTACGACATTATCGAAATTTTCTAACAAAAGCCATTAACCAATCAAACAGATAGACGAGCAGTTCCATTCTAACATTTGCTTACATTGATTTCTTTTTAAATAAAATTTCTTATTGATTACCTCAGAATAAAAAGGTGTAATTTATTGATTAATTAACTGATTATCTTAATTAATTAATTAATTGTATCAATTGAAATATAATTGAATAAAGAAATGGAATAGTTGATTTTCTATTGCAAATTGATATAATAATATGTAATTCAATTAAAAACGAAACAGTACAATATTTTATTTGCGAAAAATAGTAGTAAAAGTAAAAAGTAAAAACTTTTTTTCAGTTTAATTCATTAAACTTATTTAAAACATAATTTACCTTAACAAGTTTACGAGAGAATTTGAAAGAATTCTGAATTTGCTATGAAGAAATGTTTAAAATATATTTGCTAAAATATATAAACTAAAAAGTTAAAGTAAGGTAAAAAACTTTCAAGCATACAGTAAAAACTTTGATGGGAAAAAAAAAACTGTAACGTTTCATTTTAGAAATTTTAAAAAGAAAATTGTATTCTAATTATTGCTGAAAATGATCTATCGATAATTTAAATTAATCAAATTTCTGATCAATAAACTTTTAATAATTTCAAATCCAATCAAATAGGCTGTTAGATTTTTTTTTTTTTGATAGAGTAGATTGAAATAAGATTATGGTAGGGTTAAAGATCAAACTCGACAACTCATAAGGCTGATGTAATTTGATTTGATAGTGCTTCAGAAAATGATTCAAGAGCATTTTAACATTTCAACTGAAGTGGTAGATAATTGCATTCCTAATGACAATTACGAATTTGAAAAATGCGGATTTAAATTTGAATTGAAAAATTTCCAATCATATATATATTATCATTGTTATTTCGAATAATTATGATTACTTATAATCACATTCGTAATTCAACTTTATAGTTAGAATTCCACTTTTCAATTTTATGTTATAAATAAGAAAAAAGGAAGAAAACATTGCAAAAAAAAAGTTACGCGAAGAAAATTTAAACTATCGGAAGTGAAATTGATAAAAATTTAATTTAAGGTTAAATCATTAAAGTTATAACGATGAATATTTTAAAGCTTACAACAATTCAAATTATCAGTGTGATAGCAAACGAAAAAAAAAAAAAGAAAAGTAATTGAATGTGAATGGCAGAATGAATGTTTAATGGCGAAAATTTAATGATTTATCGTGATTTGATGAGAAAAATATGTTTGTTTCGGCGATTTGCCAATTTCTGCTAAGTGCTAATTTTGAATTTCATATTTAAACATATTTAAATACGAAAATGATATGTACGAACTGATAATAGATGGCAAAAATTGGTGATAATGATATTCAAGAATTGATAAGTTTTTTCGATTTTGAGTTCTGCATTCTTTCGTTATGATGAAAATCAACTTTTTCATAATCATTTATTGCTATCGTTATTACTATTATTATGCCATTATCAGTATCATTATCGTTATTATTATCATTATTATAATTACAGACATATTTTAAGCATTTCTTCGTAGCAAATTCTGAATTATTTCAAATTCTTCCATAAACTTGTTAAGCTAAATCATGCTTTCAATAAGCTTATGTCTTAAACTTTGTGCTTAAAAAACAAAATAACTAATATTGGAACTTGGTAAATATGAAAAAGACTTAGCACGAATTGTATTATTTGAATTCGCCATCGATTGAAATAATATAAATTATAACTTAGTTGCTTGTTTTTACTCTTACTTAAGAAATGATTTAAAGAAAAGTAAAGTATAGCTTTTAGCATAATTGCAGCGAAGGAAAAAGTGTTACTTTTACAAGTTAAAAATATTTATATAAATATTCGAATCTGACTGACTCATTGATTTCCAGAAATTTCTCGAATGATTGAATAGCTAAGATGAAATGAATCACATGCAATCGTTAAATTTTAAGCATTTTACGAAATTTTTGAATTCTTTAAATTTTATACTCAATGCAATATTATTCATCATGTAAGTATTTCAGCCAATTTCGATTTCATTTTCATTTAAAATTTAAAATTAAATTTTCAATTGCTAAAAACTCCAACAGATCCATTAATTTATTCATTTAATTCTTCATTTAATGAATAAATAAAATTATTATTTATCTCAACAAACTTAAGAAAAACTTTTTACAGATTAAAGTAACTTTGAACTCGAGTTTACATTTTATGAATTTTTTTAGATTACAAATCCACCGAAATAAAGACAATAAATGAAATGGAAATCAAAATAATTAAACTTAATCTTTCAACATTCCCAGTTATATTACCATACTGAGTAAATATAAAGTGAATGGAGTAAATTTAAAGTGTACCTAATCATTACTTAACCTCATATCTTTCCCTCTCCACTTATTTTACAACTTACTTTCGAAATATTTTATTTTTCTCTTCTCTTCTCTTCCTCCATTACCACTAATAGCTTTTTATAATTTTCAACACTTCTATCTCATTTATTTTGGCTTACTTTATAGCAAATTAGCTGTAATTTTTTTTTTGGATGTAAAAAATAAGCTAAATTAGCTTGAAATGAAGCAAAATAGAATTGAAAAATACGAGAAAAAGCCATTTTGTGAGTGCAAAAGCAAAAAAAATGAAATTAAATTTGAAATGAAAATGAAGAAGCATTCTTCCTCTTTTATTGATAATTGAAAATGATTAGAAATGACGCATAGATTCCTTTAAATTCATCATATTGACATAACGAAAAAGTGAAAACAAACTTTTCGTTCCGATCAATAATAATTCCTGAAAAAAACATCAAAGATGATTAAATAGGAAATTATTGAGGAAATAAAACGGATTGAACCGAATCCGGTAAACGTTACATCTATTACTCGTAAAAGTTGAAACACGGAATAGAATGAAATTTCGTAAAGCATAAAGAATATCATTTTGCATAGCACAAAAAAAAAATCGATTAAAATTTTTTCAAAAAAAAAAAACGATTATCATTTGAAATGGGCAAACATGATGTGCATAATAATGAAAGTAAATATTTAACTTATATCAATAAAAGAGTAAAATTGTTTTTTTTTTTGAAATAACTGGAAGCAAAGAGGGAAAAACATAGCATTTATGATGAGATTTTCATTTATCATAAATGTATTACTATCCATTAAAACTCATTAATAATATTTAATATTTGACGTAAAACGTGAAAACATGAACTTATCTAAAGCGATTAGCAAGATCTACAGAACAGGAGAGAAATTGTTAGGTCGATGATCCAATTAATTAATTAATGAAATTACTAACGCGATAACTTTTTTTGCAAATTTTTAAAAATTTTTTTTTAATTTTTAATTTTCTTTTAATTTTTAAAAAATTTTTTTTTGTCCGAAAAGATGTAAAGAGATTTCATGAATAGTCACGTTCATTTCATATAGTATTATAATCAGTTAAAGCTTTTTTTTTGCATTTAATTTAAATTCGAAACAATCAAAGATATTACCTTAGTAATTAACTCCTCTTCGATTAATTTTCTTATTTACCTTACAATGAAAATGTAAGTAATTGCCATTAGAACTTCTCTATCAAGTTTAAGCATATTTAAGATATATTATTCATATCTTTTCTTCCCATGAAATGAAATACAGTAAATGAATAATGAATAACTAAATAAAACATTTCTATAATTTAGCATAAAAATTACATTAAAAGTTAAAAAAAGAAAATGCATGGATGAAAATGGGAGAATTATTCGATCGATCGAAGAGTGAAATGGAATTAATTTTTGATTTCATATATGGCAGTGACTGGAAATCAGTTAACGCTAATGAGATTGGTATAATCAATAAATTGAATATTAACATATAATATTAATTAAACATATATGTACAATGCAACCAAATCAATATTTTTTATTTAATCGAAAAATATTGATTTGAAGTTAAAATTTGCATATTTACAAATTCAAATTTATTTTCAAAAAGAAAAAAAAATTGTAAAATGAAAGTTTAAAAACTGATAAAACGAAAGCAAATTTCATTTCTAATCAATCTTTCTTTTTTTTAATTTAAAATTCCTCTACTGACTTCGGTGTGAATGCTATTTATCATATTTGATTGATTAAGTGATAAACAAAATGTTTTGGTGGCAATCTTCCGTAAAAGAAACGATATCAAAGTGTTATGCGCAAGTTTATTTTTTACTCTTTTTCTTTTTTAATGCAAAAAAAAGCAATCAATATCTTTTCTCAAATAATTTATTAAATTCTTTGTAATTAAAATTGTTTAAAATTAATTAAACTTCAAAGGTTTACAAAGAACGTTCATCACGTGATGCATTCGTACTTGATCCGGTTAAAATGGCTGTATCACCTGATGGAAAATATGTCTTCATAATTGGTAGTCGAAAAGTTAGTTGGCATCAAAAAAAAAAAAAAGAAAATGGACGAATGAACCATATGATACTATCAAATAATTCCTTTATCTTTTTTTTTAAATTAAAATAAATTGAAATTTTAATTTTTAAAATTGTTAAAAATTGAAAATACCTGAAAATTTTTTCAGTTAAATAAAAACAATTTGATTAAAATAGGGTAAAATTTCATGCAAATTTTAGAAAAGAACCAAATGAAATACTTTAATCTCTCAACAATTACTTCTACTACTATAATATGATATTAAAATTTATCAAGTCAGATGAGATTGATTATGACCGATCAATTATCAAGGTTTACTTTTGTTTTAAAATTAACCTTTTGCGTAAAACAAAAGTAGATAGTGGTACCATCGGAAAATCGACCAATGGAATGGATCACGTCATTCAAAGTGGACGTGTTCGATTTAAGTGTGGAAGAACGTCGAACGTTACTTCTTAATGATTTATTCGATTTTGGTGATTACCTTGTGCATGTTTACGCTCTTGATAGTCATACACTTATTGTATTGGATTACAATCATCGTCAAACAACGCTACGACAACGAATTGTTAAAGTAAGAAAATATTATTAAATACTTGTAACAAATACGTTTCTTTGTTTTTCATATTATTTTTAACAATTCTATTAATTAATATTGCTAATTAGTAATTTTTCTAATTAAGTTAGTATCATTATTATCATTATGTAAGTTAGTTTTTCAGATTAAATATTATTATCATCATTCAATATGCTCAAAAATTTTTAATATAATATTTTTTTTCAATATAAAAATAAAGAAGA
>JABVXU010000322.1:0-64195 GCA_013365365.1 Cruorifilaria tuberocauda
TAGAAGCTGTATATGGAAAAGCGTGTAAGCTAAAGAAAAAGACTGGCCTAAGCTCTATGCATAGGAAAAGACCTAAAGCACTGAGAAATATATAAGCCTAGAAGAGTGCACGGATAACACACACACACACACACACGGAGAAAACTCTTCGATACGTGGAGCCATGTCAACGTCAAATTCACTCAGTGATCAATAAACAACAATGGCGGAAGAAAGGAAGAGCAGCGGCTTGATTCGATATTTGCATTGGCCAACAGTAATCTGTCCCTTCCCTCCATTAAGACAAGCAAACATGAAAGGAAAGAGACTGTTTCGAATTCACAGAAATTGAAAATTGTTCTAGAAATCATCCGAACTGTTTGTGTCTGTGTCTGTTTGCATGTCTGTGTCTGTTTGCATGTCTGTGTCTGTGTGCGTGTCTGTGTGCGTGTCTGTGTCTGTGTCTGTGTGCGTGTCTGTGTGCATGTCTGTGTGTATAGGTATTCATGATGAAGCATATGAATGATTAAATTCATTAAATTAAATGAAATACGAAATGAATGAAATTAAGCTAAGTCATATTACTGCTCAGAACTAAATTTATTAAGGCAGGAATATGCTAAATTAAATTAAAGAAAAAGAATTTGGCTTAATTTAAATTCATCCTAAGATAAATCTTATGTAAATATGCTTGAATTCATCAAAGTAGACACCGTTATGTAGTATATTATCAAGAGAATACTCAAATAATTTTTGAGTTTCACATTAAATGAAAAAAGGAAATGAAATATTGAAATTGAAATTAAATGAATTTTGTTTCTTAAATTTAAGTATTATAGTATTAATTGAAAGATTGATACGAAACAGTTTAAAAATTTTTGTTGACAAAACATATTGTGATAACTTGTACGATATAGAAAATGAACATTTCTTGCAGTAAAGCTAACAGAAGTAATTCGAATTAAAAAATCGATAATAGAGAAATTTTTGTCTTATCATTACTTTTTATTACATTTCTCCCAAATTTCCTGACATAATTCGTAGGAAAAAACTTTTTCTTTCTTCAAAACCATTTGTAAAATTTTTTTCCTGTTTCAAATAAATAGAAATTGTCCACAAGGGAGCAGTTTGCCATTTGAATTAATTAATCAAATCATGAAGTAAAATCAGCTTTTGGTTTAATTCAAATTATTAATGGTTGTAAAATTAAATTGCAAGAAATGATATTAATTAATTAAATTTGGCAAATTTAACAACTTCTTTTTACATTTCTTTCTTTTCTTTTAAATTAAACATCTGACAATGTATTAATATTAACCATTGATGAAATATTTCTCGCAAAAAATAAATTTCTTTATCAACAATAGACATGAAAAAAGTTGAATCGTTTTAGCAATAGGAACGACATGCAACGGTGATATTGAAATTTTATTTTATTATTAAATTTTTAATTTAAATTACTTTTATTAACTTCACATTACTTCACTTCATTTTCTGCTTTTTACTTCTTCTTGCAAGAAATGGTTGTTGAAACAGAGTTTGCGCTTTTCAAATATATTATTCAGTATTTGAGTTAATAAATTACAATTATATTTTGAACATTTAATTTTGTCGAATAAGAGATGAAAATTGAAAGTGCAACGAAATTTTGCTTTTTCACCGGAAAAGAGCAGAAAATAAAGAAGGGAAAAGTGTGCCACACAGAAATGACTGATGCAGAAGTGGTGAATTGGTGGAAATGCTAAATTTCTTGCATTCACTATTACTAATAAATTTATTATTGAGAAAATTTTCCTAATTTTCCAGAATAATTTCCATTTATTTTTATCAGGATCATGCAATACTTTATGCTTTTCTTTTCCATTTTTCTCAATCACTGACATTACAGTATCTTTAAATTATAGTTTTCTCTAATCCTTCAACTCTTTCGCTTGTCTTGTTTCAACAATGAATTAAATTGCTTTAATTTATCGGTATCATTAACATGATAGTCTCCAAATGATTGAGATAATTTGACCGGATATAATAGTTCTCAACGGCTTAATAGATATCAGTTATATTTCCATGCAAGTTTCATGATTAAATTAACTATTCGATTGACTAAAACCGGATTAACTGATTACTAATAGCTTTAAAAGTGATTAAATGAAAATAGTCTAATGTCATCGTGAACGTCATTCCAGAAGTCCATATGTCATCATTGCATCACTTCAATTGGACAGGATCGCCTAACTTTAATTATATTAAGATCCCAGAATAATAATGATCATTGCTGCTTTTCAGTTCGAAAGGTTTTTCTTTTAATAAAATATAATTGTTTATCGGCATACTATAAAATATAATAACTTTCTAGAAAAGAGAAAAATTAAAAAATAAAGCTAATCATTTTGCTTACTTTTATAACGAACATCACGAAGCTAGCAACTTTTGAAATAATTAATTTAAACATATTCTTTTTCAATTTAATGCAAAAAAGAATCCTGAAAACACAGTAAACGAAGAAAAGGTTAAGATTAAAAATGATTATGATTTTCAAAACTGAAAAGGAAAGTATTATGCTGTTTTGACTCAAATTTACGATCATAAGTAATATTTAACTTCAAAGTAACTGAATCATAAGGCAAAAAACTGAAGACTTCGGACAAATAAATACGAGGCTAGAGTGGAAATATAATATTTTAACTTTAATTAAGCAAAATGCATCTGAAAAATGCCGGTAAATGCTGTAAAATTCTCTCACATCTACTTCTTCCATCTACTCCAATTGATTATGGCCTTCTGCTAAATCGTTCAATAAAGTTAAAGTAATCTGTCTACGTATTACAATAAACATAATGAATACGTACAGGTAATACAGTGTAATGAAATTTTTTGCTTTAAAATAAAATGCATAGAATTTGATTGAATATTTTTGTTTATTGAATGAGCCAATAAGCTTGCTATGTTTGCTTTTTCTAAGTTGCCAAAAAAAAGGCAAAAATTCAATGACTTCAAAGTTTAAGTTAAAATTGTTCATGGAAATTGACAGGAATTCCGGTTGAAAGTCTAATGAAAATAGCCTGGAAGCAAAAATTTTAGCTTAATGATTGATAGAACCAATTTCTATTTATTGGTCACTAAATAATGAAGGAATCAATTTTGAAATAAATGCATTCCGTTTTCGTTTTTCCAAAAATTTATTCCATAGCTTATCATTACTTACTGGTGATCATACTTTCTGGTGATTATTTTTTTATCTTCTCAAAATTTAAGTTTTAAACAATTATTTTGACTGTGACTCACTTTTTATTCCTATTTAACAAAAACAATCTTCTATCCCCGGTTTAATTTCTTCAAAAGTAATTTTTTCCTGCCATAAAATGAAAATTTTCAAGTGTTAAGGGTTAAATTTTCCCTAAACCTAAATTTAAATAAAGCTAAGGAAAAAAAAATAAAAATGTTCCGTCCAGAATTATTTCCGTTTTTCTTTTTTATTTCGAAATTTCTGAGAATTGCATTTTCTCTCATTTAATCACCTCATGTTAATTTGTATGTCAGAGAAATTCAAAAACCGTAAACTATCAGATTAATTGCTGGAAACTGAAATTCGAATTCAAAATTAATATATTGCAGAAAACCTTAATTACTGCTGCATTTCCAGTCATCGATTGATAAATTTACGATTTAATTTTTAGTCATTTTTAGAAAGAAATGCGTTTATTTGAAATCAGATTCTTGGCTAATGTATAGTCTAATTAATTAGATTTAATAGAGGAAATATTAAAAGCATTTCGAGAATCAGTGAAAGTAATGCTTCATTGATCAAAAAGCTCTGTATTCTCGAGAATCACTGATTTATGTTTAATAGAATTTTGACATTAATGTGTAAATTACGTTTAAATATTTACAATCAAATAAAAGATGAGAAAGAGAAAATTTTTAAAAATATGTGCACAAATGAATAAGACTTACAGTGATATTTGTATTCGAAAATAAGTCAATGGGTGATCTACCTGTTTATAAATATGTTATTTATGAGTAAATAAGTAAGTAAGTAAATGTGTGGGTGTGTGTGTGCATGGAAATACAGAATTGAAAGGGAATGGTAATTTAGAAACAATGAAAATTTATTTCGTAACATTTCCCCAGAAATGGATTACGTGTATGTTACGTCATTTGGATAACTTTTATTGCGAGGTAAAATTCTTTTAAAAAATTCAATACCTTATGATATGAATGTAGATGTACGTTAAATAATATGGTTAAGTTGAAAATTCAACGAATATGGACAAATTTTTATATTCCAATAAAAATAAGTCAGTAAAGTGGTAATCTTATTATTTAATTTAGAATTAAATTGGGAAAGATTTTTAAAGCCTTTGGACGTTTTAAAAACTTTCTTGTACCAAAGATTTTTTCATCGCAAAAAATGAATTTTTACTTAAAGAATGAAGAAACAGGAAAGAATGAAAAGAGTACCAAGGCAAGATTCAATTATCAGCTAATCAACAATGAAAGCAATTTAAATAGGCTTATAAAGCAAACAATTATAATATGCTGTAGTAAGAAGTTTTAAATCATGAAATTACTGGAAGTTGCTTAAATTAGAATAATTCATCTGAGTTAATCTAGCCATAAATACGGTAAAAATTTCAACTCTGACATTTTACTTTGTTTTTTCATTCGATTAATGAAATGAAGAAATGATATCGTTATTTCGCTGGAAATACTATTACAAAAATTTTCAGAATACAAAAATTGCTCACGAAAATTTTTGGCTGTAATTCTGATATCTAATCTTCAACTTCTATGAATTCTCCGAATCATATCGAACAGTTCATTCTAAAATTTTAAGTTAGATTTTTAAATTCCAAGAAAATTTTAAATTTTCAAATTATTAAATTAAAGTTAGAATAGGAGACCTATTAGCAGTAACAGACGTTGATGACGTTGCAAGAAGCGTCAAACATGAAATGAATAATCTATCAGTCTAAATAGTTGACGTGGTATTCAACGCGATTACTTCCTTTAAACATGTGTAAGACAAGTTACAAATGGAAAATGTAAAGAAACTGAAATCAATGAACACGTTGAAAAAGTATACGTCAACACTTACGTGGATGAAATGCAAATTACATTGTCTACTTTGTCGAAGAAAAAAATCAAAGTCATACATGCATCCAATGAAAAATTCATAAAATGATGGAAATAAAGGAAGATTGATGAATATTTGAATAATTTAATTTGAATGAATATTTTAAAAGGTGAAAATTAACAAATGAAAAGTTTGAAGAAACTCTTAGCAACCTAATAGCCATAAAATGGAAAAGTGAGTTGGGGTTTTCTTGGATTTCTAAATTGGGATTTCTGAGATTAAAAAGACAGATAAGAGTTCTGAAAATTTGATAAATTAATTCTTTATTTCATTCACTACCAAAAAAACATATCAAATACATTAGTTTAATTTAATTTATGAATGGGTAATGAAAGAAATGAGAAATAGTAGAATGGAATTGACGTGGTTGATCGATTTAAAGTTCCACTATTTATTTCCCTTAGAAATATCAAACATTCTTTGATCATTGATTTCATTTTGATCATGCAATTCAACTAATTCAATTGGAATATTAAAATTTATTAAAATTTTATTTTAATATAAATTCATTTTCAATTTACTATAAATGCTATCAAAAATATTATTTGAAAAGGATTCGGATTAATTAAATCTATTCGAAATCAGCGTGTTAATCGATATCATTTAAGTTTAATCGCTTGAAAATTTTCTCATTAATATTTGCTGCGATTCTAATCTCACTACTGATCAAATGAAATTTTAATTAAATTTGTTAAATCCAATCGACTTAGTAAGCTTTTTTATGTTTTTTACAAAGTAACATTCTCTATCAATTTAAGAACAATTTTTTTATATGGCTCATGGCTCATCGTCTCGAGTTATTAAGCTTTTAAATATTAATCGAATTCAGACATCCAAGAAGGTAGCCTTGATTGATTATATAAATTCATCTCGGGAGATTTTTTGAACATTCTCGGTACTCAGACATTAATCAGATCAAGAGGAGTAAACCTATTTGCTTTAATAAACTCAAACAGCTTACTAAAAGCGATACTACTTTCATCCCAAACAAGTGCGGAAATGAAATCTTCAAATGTTTTTTAAGCATTTTGCAGGTAACAAATTTTGCTTAATCAAACTAAAAATATTATTCCATTTTTTATGAATGATTTCTTTGATTCTTTGTTGCACTGTTTGTTTCTGTATCAATCATTGTGAATGAAATTTCCAACTTTTTTTCTCATGATCGATCTGACAATAACACCGAGTTAAACGGAATGTGATCAGTTAAACGGGAGAAAGTATTATAATACTAGATTTTTCCGGTCAAGAAAGAAACGATAAACTTACGCGAATAGTTAGATCCATCTTCTACAGCTTTGAAAAATGCTGCTGATAGCTTACGTACTGCAAAAGAATTATTCATAATACATTAAATTGATGTATCCTAGAAAGATGGCAATGACTGCAATTAATTATTCAGTATTTATATAAAAAAGCTTCATTTTCCCAGCAGAAAAAGAGATCTTATGGATCAAGCTAATTTTACATTGGATAATTGATGTGAGCTTAAATTTACGCTTACTTTATTATCAATAATATAGATGAAAATATTGATTATACGGCTCGATACTAAATTATAATAAATTGGACAATTGCAATTAATATCGCTTTATAACAAATTAGAGCAATTATAATTAAAGTGTACATCTTTAATAATTTACGTATTGCTGATATATTTTTTAATTTCT
Source organism: Cruorifilaria tuberocauda (assembly GCA_013365365.1). Classification (NCBI taxonomy): domain Eukaryota; kingdom Metazoa; phylum Nematoda; class Chromadorea; order Rhabditida; family Onchocercidae; genus Cruorifilaria; species Cruorifilaria tuberocauda. Next base: position 6,784 of record JABVXU010000322.1, read on the forward strand.
TCAAAAACTGATTGATCAAAATTTTTTATTGGTATGAAAGTGATAGAGGTGGAAAATTCCCATTTATCGATTTTCGATTAAAATTTTCTAGCCTTTTTTGGAATAATTCCGATTCTAGCACTTCAAATATACTTGTCAATACTTTGCAATAATTTAATAGATATTTAACAGTACAGAATCATTTTCCGGATAATAACAAACTGTTACAATCATCAGAATCATTTCACATCCCGGAAGATTTAGATTCTTAAGAAGTTTTCCAAAATAACTTTTAGACTAAAATTCTAAATTTCATTTTACGGGAAAAAAGTATCTTTTGGTATTCCTCCACAATTGTTTTTATTTTCAGAGTGTAATCAAAGAAGAAATTTGCAGCAAATTAATTTTGAATTTGAAAAATATTTTAGCGTATTTTCAAAACAAGAAAAATGTTTTAATAGTTTACAAAATTTGATGAAAAAATTTTCTGTCAGTTGATAAATTTAAAATTTTATCAGATTGAATAGTTTCCGCCATTTTATCAAAAATCCCATAATTTGAAAAAGAAATTTATAGTTTTGAATTTTGTGCTGGTAATTTCTATTCATAATAAATACTTAATTTAATAGAGATGAGATGGAAGTAATTTTGCCATGTTTGACCAATGAAAGTAAACGTTTTGATGGGCAATAAATTCAGAATTCTTTAATAATCTCAAATGAGAAATGTTCCTTAAAACGAATTAAGTTTTTACCAATTTCACTAGAATTAGATTTTCAAAAAGTTTTTAATACAATTTCTAAAAATTTTAGTTCCAACAGATTAAGTTTTATAAATTTCTGCCTAAAACTTAAGTTTTCATTTTTCATCATTCCAAATGTGAGCAACTTTTATGCAAGAAAAATAACTTTTTAAAATAATCATCTTTATAAGTATCATTTTTTCAGATATTTTTTGAAGTTTTTTATAATTTCAAAACTTCCAGTCTCTAAGAAAAGTGAAATGATTCATTGTAAATGCCTTAATTGGTTAGTTGTTGCTTAATTTAAGTGAGAAAATTTTTTTTAATATTAAAAATTAAAAATGAAAAACTTACATCTTCGTTTATTGTCGCCATTACATACAGACTGATAGGTTGCTGGACGGGAATATTTTGAGGGCATTTGTGGGCGATTTCGGGAAGTGGTGATAGTAAAAGAGGAAGGGAGAGGGTATATATTTCCAGGTGATGATGGTAAATTAATATTAGTATTTGAATTCCTTCCCTTAGAACGGCATATTTTACACGGACAACAGCTACAGCAACGGAAGAAATGCGTGAAGAAGAGCGGTCGGCGACGATTTACTTTTCGTAACTTAGTTGGATATCCCACTTTTGGGCCTAACATTCTCTCCCTAACTACGCTCAATTCTTCTTTCAATGATATACTTTTTCTGACTATTTTGTTCATTTCAGATATACCATACACAATTTATCATCATTTCACTTTGCCGTTGTTTTCGAGAGTGATATTTCTTTCTTCTTCTTCTTCTCTCTTTCACTCTACCTTTACATTTTCCTCTTCCACTGATAATGGAATAAACTTTCCAAGTTGGATGAAATTCACCAAAGCCTCTTCTAAGCTCACTCTTAAGCTAAAATAAATTAAACTTAGCACGGTTGTGAAGGAAATTTTTTTCTTCCTATTTCCCTTCTTCCTCTTTGCTATAATGTGGAAGGAAAGATAATGATTGGCTCGAATTCATCCTAATTTCCTTTCCTTCTTCTCCGTTTCTTTTGTGTTGTTATCTGTTTACAAATTCTTCTCTCTTTTTAATAAATTTTTCTAGCGGAACTGCACTTCTTATCATTTATCGATAATTCAACAGCAGTGTTAATATTCAGGATGGCAGTAAATTATTTCTAGGACAATATGAAAATCCAATTTAATTTTTCATCTAATAATTAATTGCTCTCGCACTGATTGAATATATTTAGTCAAATTCTGCAAAATGTAAAATTCTGGATTGCTAATAATTTCATCCTGAAATATAATTACTTTAAGAAAGTTAAGTTAGAGCATTTTGCAATAATGATTGTAGGAAGGAAATTTGGAAATACTTAATTGCAAATCGTTATTTTATGAAGAAAATTTAATGCAATTTGTTTTTTTTCGTTTTTGTCAGCTATACAAATAATAAAAATTAAGAATTTATTTTTCTCACGAAATAAACTTGCGAATTGACCTTTTTCACCCACCTGGTCTCTTTCTTTTTCGAATACTCAAATATTATGGAAACTTCAAAAAAAGAAAAGTAGAAAACAGTTCTTCTTGCTGGTAATCTATCTTTACTCATCTCCTAATAACATCTCCTAATAAATTATCACTTATCTATTTTTTATCCTAACTTCAATCAATAATTACATTTCCAGTTACAAATTAATACATAAAATTAGACAAATCATAAATACGTAATCGCTATCTGAATTATCTGAATCGCTATCGCTATCTTAATTATTGTGATTTTTTTGCAAGAGATATCAATACTACAGTTATTAAGAATTACGATCAAAAATGAGGTAGATTCTAATGAGATTATTCTAATTAACAAGATTTGTTGATATCAATGCTATCAGCAAGAAAATAACTTTAATGTCAATGAAATTTCACTTCCATTTCAATTAAATATCATGTGGTACGAGTATAATTAAAAAGTAAAGACAAAAGTAAGTCATAAACCTTATATAAAGAAAATATCCGCCAACATATACACACACACACATATTAACATGTTGTCAACATGCTAACAATTTCACATAGGCGTGTTTTTATAGTGAAATACTGCTCACCTTCAATTTCTCCCTTTGTTTTCATTAACCACCATTAATGAATAGGAGACTTCATTAATAGTCAATTTACACCCATACACACCCATACACAACCATGTACACGACTAGAGGTAGTAATTGTAGTTATGTTGTGTATGGGTGTGCATACATTTAATGGATGTTGGACTCGATCTAATCACTCGTCATTTCTTTTCCCCCTCTCTCCCTCTCTCTCTCTCTTTCTCTTTTCTCTCTATTTAGAGAGAAGTTTCAAGATTTATACTTCTTTCATCATTTTACCTGCTATTTGTTTACCTTTCTCTAATGCTAAGCTATTTTCAAAAGGAAATCATTCAATGAACATTTTCACATTGATACTTTTATAAATTCAAAAATTTTGATAACTTTAAAAAATAATTTAATTGAGAGAAAAAGAAGACTGTTTTTGAGGAGATGGAAAAGATAAAGAGATTTTCAATGAATGAATAAATGTTAAAAATATTGCTTTTCAAGAATGCATTAATTTACGCTTTAAAGCACTTATCAATCAAAGAATTCTATTTTTTTCCAATTCTGCAAGATATTTAAGAAATCTCACAAAAATAGCTTTCCTTAACTAATCGATGAGTGAAATAATTCCTGGCTACTTTGCTAATTTATCACTGCTGTGATTGAAGAGTGGTGATAATACTAGGTAATCGAGTAGTAGCGGTAAACAAAGGTACTATTACAGTGTGTTAACTAAATGATGTCAAAAGAAATGTTGAATTTTTTCAAGTTTAAGTGCAGTGAAGTCTTTGAATATTTTTTACTGAAGCAATAGATCAAGATGTCCACTTCGATTGGACAGATTAAAACTGGCTGAGACTATTCCTTTCCACATTTCTTTTTAATTTCTAGAAGAAAGGAAAAAAATGAATTTTAATTTTCTTATCGAATAAATTTCCGTTTCAAAGCGTTAATTAATGCATTCATTAGCAAAATTCCCAAAAAATTTTCCTCACATTCTTTCCTATAGAATATCTATAAAGTGAAAAATTATCAAAAATATAAAATAGAAATTTTTGAAATTGCTGTTCAATCGTTGTTGAATTTCTTGCTTCTAAGAGCTGATTAATGATAGATTTGCAAGGAAGATAAATATGACGATAAAGAAAGAAAGAGCAAAAAAAGAATCTTGAATTGATGGATCTCGAAACTTCTACGGCATTATCCTAATTGAAATCAGTAAAATTTCAATTTTCTGATTTTATCAGCAGCAATCTAGAATATATCATTGGGATGTGCGATAAATAAACTTCCTATCATGAAAACAAATTATAATAAAATATGAGAAAAATAATCTGCCAGTTCAAATTCTTCCCCAAAGGAAAAAGTGAATCAGATAAGAGGAAAAAAACAACTCGAAGAGTGAAATGAAATCAATATTCAGTATAGGAAAACAGTAGTTGAAATGAAGTTTTATCAGAGTGAAAAAAGAAGCGTTACAGGTTAAAAATGAGTCGAAATGAATAATCAGTTGATATGTTAAAAATTTTGATGATTCTAAATGATAAAAGGTTTGAGAGATTGTTCGAGAAGATTTAACTCATTCAAGTACAATGCATTTTTTTATTCTCAAGAAAGCACCAATTTATATTGGTCCATTTATTACTCATTTTATTAGATTCTTAAAATTTGTTCTAACACTGTACGCAAGAATTACTCTATATAATTAGATACGTGAATATTAAGCATATTTAAATATAAACAAATAAACTCGAAATAATTTAGCTGGAATGTCAAATGTCACATTGCTATGTGGTACTTATGAAATAAAAGGAAGATATTTTGAAAAAAAAGATTGAAAAGAAATAATGAATAATGAAGTTTGCGCAATAAGTTATATTAATTAATTAATTTTGTTAATTAATCTATCACTTTAATCTATCAATTAATTTATCACAATATGATGTTATCAACTTATTTATAATTATTTTTATCTGATATTTTCTATTATCTTCATTTGAAATAAGTTATTATTATAAAATTTATTATTGATATTAACATGTATGCTTGACAACATTCACTTCTGGAAATTTAATTTATAATTTGATGTATCGAAACCAATTTAATTTTTTGTTGATCTTGACCGAAAAACAATAATATTGGTTGAAATAAAGAATGATTTTGATATTTTAGAAATGCTTATATTGAGAATGAACAAAATAAAGCTTATCAAGATAAACGATATATTTTAACTTCATTAAATTCAACTTTAAGCAGTGTAAGCATGACTTTAGGGTTGTATAATTGAACCATTTCAATGTAAGCGAAAAAAAATCAATTCAATAAAAGCTTCAATATCCGTCTAATTTGAGAATATTTAACTGAACAATAAATTAAGTTAGGGAAGAATCACTGCTTAATTCGTCACAATTAAAAAGTAGTTGAAACCTGTCATATATATTTATCCATTCCATCCGAATTTTGATAAAATTTTTTCATTCAAGTAGCATTCAGAAGTTGCAGTTGTTTAAACAAATATGACATAAATGGATGAAAAATGTAGGAAGAAAATTAATCGGATTATTAATTACGGAATATTTACAGTGAAATAAGAAATCGTTATCGTGTAAAAGTTCTGGCAATTTTCCTAACTTTAAATGTTGACATTTCAGGTTAAGTTTAATCTACAAAAAATAACATTAATCATAACTTTTATAGCATTCTGTCATTTGCTGGTAACTTTTTGCAATAAAATGCTATTAGTGTTTAATAGTTATAGCATCTTGAAGTGTTACTGTACATTTGGCAACTGATAAAGCAAATATTATTCTTAGATCACATATTTGAATAGTATGCAAAAAAAACTAATTTACTGATTGATCATTTAGCTGTATGACTAACCGATCAGTATAGATAATAGAAGATTGAACTGAGTATGATAATGAAAGGATGGATGTAGTATTTCAGCGTCTGTTGTTCGTTATGTGTCATCATATTTCGCGACATTAATAAAAATCTTCTATGTTGTTTTAAATTACTATGTAATTGGAGATAATTGAAATAATTCAATCTTATAAATTATTTTTTCTGTTCCACTTCACTTTTCCTTCACAAGTGATATATGCTGATATTCTAGTGATTTGAAAATGAACTCTTCTATAATAACAAAGATGGAAGAAATCTTTCAACGAAATAAGAATGAATATTATTTTACTTCCTATATTAAATCGATCTTTTACTAGCTGACAACGTAATCTTAATATCTTATATTTCGCAGAAAATTCTGAGAAGTTCTTTTCGTGAATCATAGGAGTATCGAAATGGTGATCCATAGATTCATGAGTTAATTGACTGATATTCTAGTGGTTTGCATTCGAGCATTCGACGATGCATGAATTTCTGGAATATTGGCTGTGAGAAGCAAAAGTGAGAAATACTGTTATGTGCAAATTTGATTAATTGGTTTGAACTTGCACTAAATTACGCAGAGATCTCGTGTTTGACGTTATCAGCCAATTATATCTTTAGTGAATATTGGTAATGTCATACTCATTTGCATCTGAAGTCTTTCTTCATGTTTAAAATTGGTTTTATTATAATATTTTTATAAAAAATATAAATACAATAGGAGATAAAAAAAATAGCGGACACAAACTTCTGAGCATTCCATTTAATGATGCGGCTAGATTTTACTTTTATAAGTAAAATCGAGATGCAAATATTACACGAATCAATCGATAGAGTTTAATATTGATTTAACGAAATCCGAACTTTTCTCTTAATCTCTACTTGGACTTGTCTTTCATCAATGTGTTCTCTCTCATTTCTTCCTCATTGCTCTGCTAACATTGCATAAAATTGAAATCAGAAGATTTTACGCCTAATCATGAAGTTGAAATCAGAAAATTTACACTTTTAGCAGTTTGCATAACTTGTCGTTTAAGTTTCAGAAATAATTATTTTTTTGTTTCCAAAATAAAAAAGGATTTGAATAAATGACTTTCAATGAAAATCTGTCTTACACATGTAAATTAATCCTCTTTGACTGTTTTTTAAAATATTTCCATAAATAAAAAAAATTACAATACTGAAGCAATAAATATCCAATAACAAAATGACAGTCTAAACTGAAGAATAGTTGAAACCGTTAACAACAATTTACTCTTTACCAAAAGCAGTTTTCCAAGCAATAACCTGCTTATCAAATCCACAAGTGAACAGGTCATAATTCGGATGATCGTCCATCCAAGCAGCACAACAAACTATACGACGATGACTCTGAAACTTGATGAGGAACAAATATAAGCAGCAGCAAAAATAATTATGAATGCATTTTAATGAATGCAGTAAAAATAGTCTTTAGAATCTTAGCAGTAGAACATATAATAACTATTCTTCATTTGATCGAAATATTAAACATCATGACAATCTTACTTGTCCACTAGCACGAGGAAGTCTTGTTAATCGAACGGTGTTCAAATCATACAATCGAATACTGCGGTTATCTTGTGGAATGGCAACAACATTTCGTGACGAAATTGAAAGTCGGTTAACTGCACTATCCAAGCGAACAGTTACAATTGCGCTACGCATATTGCGCAAATCCCAGACCTATAATGTCTTGCAATTATAATTGGTTCTTGAATTCCATAAAAGATTCTCTGAGTTCAAAATTCTATGTTGAGATTTTTTAGAAGGTTTTTTAAGATAGACTAACTTTAAATGATCGGTCATCACTGCCCGAAACAAGTTTTTCACCGGAAGAGAAAACAACCGACGTAACTGAGCTGCAATAAAAATTACATTAATTCAGAAAAGATCATTATTTCATGCAAAAAAAGAACTCTAGCGAAGAACCATACTCATTATGTCCTTGAAAAACTGCAACCGATTGGATTGATTCCCGAAAATCCCAAAGGCGAAACGTAGAATCGCGGCTTGCAGTAACAATCAGTTTTTGCGATGGATGAGCATTACAGTAATTCAACTCGTCGTCATGGCCTATAATATGACTGCTTTTTATAATAATTCTTCTGGTCCACTAAAAATTAAAATTAATCATAGCCATCTCTGTGTACTTGTTTTCTATTAATTTCTACCCTCACAATTACTGGACAAATTTTGTAAAAAAGAGCAGTAGAATTAAAAAAAATGAACTAATAAAAAAAAACCAACCTGATAAAGTATTCACAATTTCCCCTCGTTCAGCATCATAAATATTAGCAGTTCTATCCCAGCTAGCTGTGATGAGTTGTTCGCCACCACTGAACCACTCGACAGCCATAACTGCATTAGAATGACCCGTTAAACGTCGGAGCGGCTGTCTCACGATATTTGACGCATGAATCTCTCCGCTGCCTGAATATTTATGAAAAGGAACAATACAGCAGAAATGAAACGCAATTAGTTTAAATTTCAAACGAACCTTGTATCTCGGCTCCTCCATTCATTTGATCCTTTTCAGCTAATTCGTCATCCTCACTACTCACTGCAGGAAGTAGGGTATTTCCTAAAACATTCATTTTATATAAAGATAGCTTATATATTGACAAATACCAAAATCAGCAGGACAAATCGTCAAAGTAATTATAGTATTATAGAATAAAACATTAGTAGCCAATGTTAACGTTAATTTTTGAATATTACTAACATTTTTTAGTAATATTAAAAGAAACGAAACTAACTAAACATGCATGCCAACCAACCTGGAGTAATAGTTTTCCAAATATGTGCAGTGCGGTCGCCACTAGCTGTAGCAAGTATGAATTCATTGGAATCTGTTGTTGAAGGTCCAAAAGCAACGCCATTAACCGAACCAGTATGACCCGTGTACTGCGCCAAACATGAACCTGCATCCAAGGACCACAGCAAGCATGTCTGATCTATCAAACAATTGTAACATATTGATTTGAATTAAAATTTAATATGTTACAATGAACCAATTTAATATTTTTAATTCTCACTGCTTTTTTTAATAAAATTTAGTAAGTAGTACACCACTCCTATAATATTAATTCATTTACTAAATAAAAACCGATGGAATTACAAATTTTTTAATAAAACTAAAAAAGACCAGCGGAGGCGCTTGCCAAAATTGGCTGCGTTCCACGGCTTCCCGTTACATGCCAAATACCATCCCGATGTCCCATAAATGAACGGACATATCTGCATCGACGTGAGCTATCACTGACAACTTTTAGGCTCTGCACCAGACGTCCCGGTGGTACTCGTAAAGCAGTCTTTAGCTTTTGGCGCATTTGGTTGCCTACAGTATATAATATCATTATGGACTAATACGACCAGTTGAATTTGATGTGACACTTTCTATGAATATTCATTATAGATAAATACCAAGTTAAGATCTACAAAAGCTTCAGTAAATGAATCAACCGGCCCACCCGCATCGATCAGTTCACAGATGTTATTTTTCCAAAACTATATTCAATTATACAAGCCCAGAAAAACGAAACAAAAATTAAAAATTTTAATCCTATCATTTTTGCACCAATCATTCATGACTGGCTTGCAATTATCTGCACAAAAATGTGCTGTTTGAATGGTTAAGCCGTGATGGCGATATATATATTATAAGCGCAGTTTGTACGGATATAAAAATGAAAAAATAGGATTAAATAGACATCGCCATTTTTGAAAATCGATAATAAAGGGAACAACCTTTCCTGCCAATTTCTTTCCGTGCTGCTAATGGATCATTTGGTGAAGTACAGACTTCAGGTGATAGCGTTACCGTCTCGTCCAATCGCTCACTTAATTGGTTCAACTTTGTCTGCACTACAAATATTTGTTTGCAATGCACAGTATTTCCCGCACAGTTTAGTTTATTTCTGAACTAAGGGATTGTTTTTTCGGTAGAATTTCACTTTTTAGATTTGAAAATAAAGTATAACTTACTTTTTGAATCTTTCTTTTCTTTTCCATCACTTAAACTTGTTATAATGTTAAAAAAAATCTTTTCCATCTAAATCTTATAAAGCTATTCAATAGCAATTAGCAAACTGAAAGCACTAAAAGTAAATTCGATAGGTTTTAATTAAACGAACGATGTATATCAGATTAAATAATTTAAATTTACTAATTAATCGACAGTTATACAAATTCAGTTCTATAAAAGAAAAAGAAATATAGCAAAAAGGTTACCTTAACATTAAAACATTAAAAAGACATCATTTGTAGAATAACGATTACGTTCATAATCTAATCTTCCTTTAGCGCATTTGTTAATCAGCCATTATTAAATCCTAAGGAATTAGTTTCTGCTTTCTATAAGAGTGTTAACACCTTTTTTAAGATAAATTTTTAAAGATAAAAACACTTATCTCGATAACATGATGAATTTATTTAAAATAATTAAATGCTTACATTCGCAATTCTCTTCATACAAAGAGTCAATTTCTTTTTCAATGTACTCAAACAGTTGGTATAACCGCACCCTGAAATGTTTAATCTCAAAAAGAAAACATACAAAAAACATGTATAAAATCATTTACAGCATTTCATTGATCTGAACTGAAACAGTTATTAGAAGGATAATGATTTCTCTCAATAATTTTTACAGTTATAATACGAAAAAAAAATAGAGTATTAGGAAGCATGTAATTATTTGATGCATATTCCTATTTTTATTTGACATTAAAAAAAATATGATCCGTCAAGTTTTTATTATTTTTAAATCAATTCAGTTAAGGTGTATAAGTGCTAAATTTGAGTCCTAATTTCAGTTAAAATTAGCAGCGGTTTAATTTAATCAGTTGAAATATGAAACGACCAATTTTAAATAATTTTAGCATCATTAGGTGTAAAATAATTATTTTCCAAACATTTCTTATGCGCCAAAATACAATAAAAAATTGGTTCTACAACAACTTTTTTCTCAATCTAAACAATAAAATAAATTAAAAATTATACTTATGTGGTAATACTACTTGCTCCATATCGTAGTATTGTTGCTGCTGTTGAGTACCTGAAGATCCTTGCTGTATATCACCATCCACCCACACTCGAAGCTTCTCAAATCTTCCAGACATATAACCAAACTTACAAATAAAAACTTGAAATTTCGATAACAACCCATTCTTTTCTGTTCGTCTCCCTCATATTCTCTTCAAATTGTTCTGCTATGATGTATGTGAAACTTCCATCGATATTCATGTAAATCGATATGTAATGGAATAACTTAATTATACAGAGACAAAATTAACATAAAACACTTTTGAAGTAAATTACAGATTGATAAAAGAGTTGTCGATAAATATTAACCATTGCTAACAAAATTAAAGAAAAATAATAAAGAAACTAATTGATGTGAGATATGATGGAACACTTAATATAGTCAAATAAAATTTCACATTAGAGATAGAATTACAAAGATACATGTATTGCAACTGAATTTAAAAACCAGGACTTGAAAGATAACTGCAGGATTCTTCAGATATTACCTCAATGAATGTTAAGAGAACAGAAAAACATATAACAGGAAACAATAAGAAGCTTACAGAATAAGACAGTGTTTTTCCTAATCTTAAGGACATGAATAGGAAATAATGTTTTCGTTTAGGTTTCTTTGAATTACCGCGTTATATGCGTGAAATGTTTGCAAGATTGCCGTGCAGAAGGTAAGGAAGAAAGGAAGCCGTTAGAGTCTGAGTTTACCTTGTTCTTTTATTTCTTATTATAGCAATTATTATTATTCATTTATATTACATAAAGGGAAGAGCTGCTTTGATCAAGACTTATTATTATTTAGTGATGGCTTATTTTGTCCACTGCGTTCCACGTATTTTTTCGGATATTATCACATGAAATTAAAATTTTTATGGTCTCACAAATTTTTCATTTATATATGTCTCATGTTTCTTTTAGGTCATATACTACTCTTTTATTACCTAAACCATCATGATATGTAAATTTATTAGAATATATTACTGGAAGTAAATATTTCAATAAAACTAAATGACAATTCTAGAATATTTGTCGTATTCGGAATATATTTATAACTCTAGTAGTAGCGATACATGAAAGTAAAGCATATTTTTCAGGAATTACAAATGATAAAATATATATGGTAGTTGTTCTGTAAGAAGGAAAACTATCAGATTTATTACGGTGAAATGATCCGTACGAAATTATTATCACGTTACAGTACCCTAGCTGTACGTGCTCTAGTGACAGCCAGTGTGACTGAGCGTTGTTTTTCATCTGGTCCTTGTTTCCATAATCATTGTGCTACTGATGTACCTAGTGCGTCAGTTCATCATCATCAAAATGTAAAAGACGTACATGCCTCATGTTGTGGTTTTCCAAAGCATCTGAGGAATGGACCTTCAACAGTACTCGATCAAGGTGTTTTCGGTGATGATGCATGTTTTATTGCACATTTCGAAAATACATATGTAGTGGGTTTGTGATTATTTATTTATATTCTTTATTTTCCTATAACTAGAGACGTTGCACAGAGCATGCAGCATCACAAATTCATATGAATCATAAAAGACATTGAAAGGGAATTTATCTTATATGCGATAAGGTTGAATTTTAATTCTAGAAAAGATAAATCATTTTAAGCTCATTATCTGTTGTTTGCTAGTTATTTCCAACAAAGTTTGACCAGGAAAACCTAACTGCATGAGCGATTGCAACAAGTGGTTTAGCAATTAGCAGATGGCCCAACAGCTGACAGATAAGTTTCCTTCAGAATATAAGGCTATGTTCAACGTACTATTTTGCTATCAGCAAGGAGATTATGAGATGAAGTAGTTAAGTACCTGAAGTATAATTATATATATTTCTATTTTAGATGTATAATTTTAGCTTCACAACCAATGAGTAATTTAGCGAAAAAATTTTAAAGGTGTGGCAGATGGTGTAGGTGGTTGGCGTAATTACGGCATCGATCCATCAGAATTTTCCAGTCGTTTGATGAAGCTGTGTCGAAAAATAGTAATGAAAGGTAACATATTCAGTGGAAAATTTCTGTAAATATTTTATACAATTTCAATAGAATTTCATGGAAATGGTATTAATAGTGCAGAGTTTCGGATACTACAGTTTTCTTAACTTTTTTTTGATATCAGGCCAGTTCAAGCCAACTCGACCAGATAAACTGTTAGCTCGTGCATACGAAGCACTTGCTAAGCCACCACGTCCGACTGGGTCATCTACAGCGTGTGTGCTTATTGTTCATGAGGACACGCTGTATTCTGCTAATCTCGGTGATTCTGGTTATCTTGTTATCCGGAATGGTAAAGTAGTATATCGTAGTCGCGAACAAACTCATTATTTCAATGCTCCTTATCAACTTTCACTACCTCCGATGGATGAAGGTACAGTTTATCGTAATAGTTGTTTTGATTTAGAATTTTATAATACTTTCATATTTTATGTCATCTTTGTTTATGCGATTCTGAGCAGTGTTTTATGAAATAAAATAATATCGTCGTTAATTCATTTAAGGATAATGGAATTTAATCGAATGTTGATATTAAGTTTTGATCTATACATGAGCATGAGTTTTTGTATCAAAAATTTTATATTTTTCAGAAAATTCTGTAGGAAATGGTAGTTTCCTCGGCGATTCTCCAGAGAAAGCTGAATCGGCATCACTGGATTTAATGAGCGGTGATATCATTGTGCTTGCAACTGATGGTTTGTGGGATAATGTGACGGAAAATGAAATTGTTAAGCAGTTAGCAGGTCTGAAACCAGGCGATGTACAAGTACGTTCGATTTTAATTTTTCCTTGCTTACAAAATTACAAAATTCATGTTGCTTCAAATAAGCAAGTAATAGATAAACAACAAATAAGCAAGTAATGGAGATGTATAATAAGGGAAATATACTAAGACGAAGAGAACGAATGTGAGAACAAAGATCGATAGATAAGAATTCAAGTCGAGGTTTTGTACTATTATAAGTCTTTGAAAACGTAGAAAAATTTTTATATGTCTTCGATCTTAAATTGAATTACGAAGTTGAGTATATTGGAAATAGTAGATCTTCTAGTTCTTCATAAGAGATACTACTGAGGTTTTATAATGTGGTCTATAACTATCAGCTGAGTGTATTGCTATTGTGCTGTAAGTGTAATTTTAAATGTCCTCCTTTGAATCAATTTTTTTAGAAAGCTTGCAATAGTCTAGCACTTACTGCAAGAAGGTTAGCATTCGATACACAGCATTTGTCTCCATTTGCAGTAAAAGCATCGCAGCACGGAATCGACGCACCAGGAGGCAAACCCGATGATATAACACTCATTTTGTTATTGATTGCTTAATTTGTTGTACGAAATATTGAAATGCTACGATTTTTTATTGTGCTCATCTCATATATGAAATAAGCTCATTGATTTTATTTTTGGGTAGACATTAATAACTGTTTAAACATAGTAATATTTTCATTTAATAGACTGTAGTTTCGGTAATTCCAGGTAACATTTATGTCTTTCTCTCATGGCCGACTTAAACATAAACCGTTCAAGTTAATTGACTCGTTCCGATTTCAAGGAAATTTGCATCACGACTTCTAATTCTTCCAATTTTCGATAGCCAAGCTTACTAAGAAGTTTTATTTTAAGTTTTTTCGGAAAGTATTTCTTTCAGTTGAATGTTAGGTTAACCTATTGTGTTTTTGAATATGCATTGCAAGTGATCTTTTCTTAATTCTTTGAAATCTCAATTAATTTGGTTGTGCAATGTGTTGTCGTATGATTTGCAAGCAACCATAAGAACGGTAATGTTTTGTTTAAATCTTGATTTAAATTCCATTGAGATTTTCCTACAAAAAAAATGGAATACGGGAAATTGTTACTGAACCAAATTTTCCCTACAACTTGTCGGAGTAAGCTTGCATTTATCTTCAGCACTTTCAAATAACAATCTCCTGCTATCCACTGCAACTTTCTGGTAGGATTGGATTTCGTTCAAAACAGTTATTATCGACCATGTCTATTGAGCATATGCCCCTCTTTTTTCTCATGCATGAGTGATACTTTTGGAACCGAAATTATGTGTATTGTGTTAAATGAATTTAATCGTGATTAAAAAATTAGATGGAAATATGATGAGAAGTAAATTTTAACATAGGGACATTCTCTATTTATTTTTCTCTATTTAGCTAGTAAGATCCTTTTTATTTAAAAGTCCGAAACATTTAAATTGCAGTTCTAAGTCACCTAATATTTAGATTCCACGTAATGTTTAATGATTTGAAGAAGTTTCCGGTGTATTAATCAATTGTTTTTTTCAATTCTGTTTTATTGTTTATCTACTGTTTTCGTTTTTTTTTGCATGATTTATCATGTTACTGTGGAAGAGGCAATAAATTCAAAGAAAACTATCGACAGCTTGCCCAAGAATTATCTTGTCAATCATTAACACAAAATATTTTCAAAAATAAACCTTAACATTTTTGTCATTTTGTAGCATTTCGTTTCTTGTGATTTTTAATGCAGTAGTGATGTATGGTTTTAAAAATGATATTCTTATAATTTTGGTTAGTATAAAAATTGTAAAAGGTGGGTGCGAGACATGGAACAAACTTCGAAACAGTAAGACCTTCATCGGAAATTTTCTTTCAAATGTCGTGGAGTTGCTTTGACCAAGATTTTGCACAGTGAAGTATGAATTGGTGTCAGTTGAGGGATGTATGCTGTTTTCGACTGCAAATTTATAATTCTCTGAGTATCGTTGATTACGGTTCATTATAAATTTTTTTATATACCTTCTGTTCAGTATTACAGTATTGCTGTTTTCCTAATTCATCTTGTTAATAGTGTTCATTGCAGATATGTGTTTACGGTTTTTCTTAGCTTCTCAGACTAGAAATATTCTCAGTAAATTTCCACTTGCAGTAAGCTGTTCACAAGTTCGCACAAAATACAGTAAGTTAGTAATTGGGTTCTTTTAATAAAATCGTCCACTTTTTCTGGACGGTATATTTTAAAATTTACATAGGAAAGTTCGAGATTTTATTGCTACAGCTAAACCAGTTCCATATTTTAATGTCATAAAATACAGTTAAGGTTGTTCAGTTCTCTTTTTCTTTTCTCTCATGATGATATGACACGAAATGTAATGAGGAATTAATTAAAAATTCAATGCAGTATTTTATGTGTATTAAACGCTGTAATACGACGGAATCATACAATAAAAGAAATTATCCTAAGGTTAACGAAATTATAGAATATGTTGGTGAAACTGCTAAGTCTGATGGAACACTTTTGGGTGATTTCCGCAAGTTTATGAACTACTTGTTCGTAACAGAGCTCGTAAGAGGTATACACATTGTTTCTACATTATTTGCAGTTTAGGTCATTCGTATTAAACTTGCAGGCCCAAAATTCTACAGAAGACATGATAATAGATAGAAAATAAGACAAGAAACATTATTCTAAGAGATAGATGAGCAGATGAGATACTTCAGAATTGTAAAAGAATGGAATAAGTAGGTCATGTCTGCTCTATATTTTATCAGAAAACTTTAAAAGGATTTCGAAATTCTAATCTCATTAAATTGTAGTGTCCATATTCACTGTGTTTGTTATGGTTTTAATATGACTCTCCATATTCACTTTGCAGTCTATTTTTGCGGAGTGTGTCTCTTTTCCAGGTATGGGTATAATTATCGGCCATTATTTCATGGAGCCTGCTACAATAAATTATCCTTTCGAGAAAGGTCCACTGAGCTCACGTTTTCGTGGTGAGCATGCGCTTCGAAGGTATCCATCCGGTGAAGAACGCTGCATAGCGTGTAAGCTGTGTGAAGCGATATGTCCAGCACAAGTATAGACTACTTCTTAATTATATAAAATTAAGACTTATTTCTCTCAACCTTTTTTTTTCTATAAAAATTTTGGGTCATTAATAGTGACTTCAGAGGCATTCTAAAACTCATAGCGGTAAAAAATATGTGAATTCCAGAACTACTTGTTTTGAATCGTTTCAATGTAGAAGTGTTAAGTGTCTCATATATTGTAACTCTTTTTCAAATATATACAGATACATAACCTATTTTCTTCTTTCGATTTGTTAATTTTTAATCTTTATAATCTATTTATTTATTTTAAGCAATTTTTGAAATATTGTTCGTATTAGGCAATAACGATTGAAGCTGAAGAAAGGCCAGATGGAAGTCGGCGCACTACTCGTTATGATATTGATATGACAAAATGTATTTATTGTGGATTATGTCAAGAGGCTTGTCCGGTTGATGCCATTGTTGAGGTCTCCATTTTTTTTAATTTACAAATTTTTTTTGAGCCAGTTCCAAATACCTGCTTTTATTCATACTTCGTATCTAAAAATAATCCTTCTGAAGAGTTCTATTTAATATCTTGATGGCTGTGGTGTAGGCCTTCACTCACTTAACAAAATGTGATACATATAAAGAATTTCCAGTGTTCAAAATTGCTTTTCTAGGGCCCGAATTTTGAATACTCAACGGAGACTCATGAAGAGCTGCTGTATAACAAAGAGAAACTTCTGCTAAATGGTGACCGATGGGAATCGGAATTGGCGGCAAATTTGCAAGCCGAATATCTGTATCGCTAGGAGTTTTGTGGACTGGCTGATGATCTTATAGCTCTTATAGTTGTTCTGACTTCATTAAAAAATTAAAGAACAACAAAGGTCAATTTATCAAGTAAACTAATAAATATTCCTCATTTTGATTAGTTCCAAAACGGTGATTATATTGTAGTTCCTGTGATAAAAAAAATCGTCGTACTTGCTTTAACTTTAACAAAGTTCGGACGTGTGAGTATCTGCCTGAAAAATTAGCGTGAGAACAGAATTTCATTTAGAAAGTGTTGTACGGTTATTCTACTGTTATATACGACAGGCTATCAAATACCGCGCTTGTTCATTCTTATTTATAGTTTATGCTTATATCATTCATTAAATGAACATTGTTTGTATAATATTGATGGTAGCAAAAAGGTTTTTGCACAAAAGTTAGTTCGGTCTTTTTTGATATATACAGCTCAAGATTTGATAGATTAGATAATGCAGAATGATTTTCTGATGCTTTGTAGCAGAAACGCTTATATTAATAAAATGAGCTAATAATTTTCATGCTTTACTTTCCTTGAAGTAAATGTGGGGTAAACCGGAATGTCTTCAAACATGCATTTCGCTTGTATAAAGAGATCAGTGAAGAGACTCGTTGAACAACTATGTAAAGCAACATAACCAAAACTTTACTTGTCATCTAAAGTATGCTTCTTTTCCCGAATTCAGATTTAAGGAAATCATCTGAGATATTTTGGTATCAATATACCATTCACGGAGAAGTTATCGGTGCAATATTTAAATGCTAAAGGATTGCGAGAATTTAATTTTTGCTCATCCACGGCCATCTTCTGTGAAGGATTGGATTGTGCGTGTGCTAGTGTTACTCATAGCCATTGACTCTTCATTGCTGTAATTACTTTTTGATTAGATAAATTGAATAGATAAATTGTTAGATTGATAGTTGCAAGATACGTTCGGAAATTTGAAAACAGGAGAGATGTTATCATTTTTCATCGTTGAGTTTTCTGGGTGGAATTTATTAGTTGCATTATCTTTCTTTTCGAGCATAATCGCTATATTCAATATGCAAACCGAGACATACATGGAAGAATAAGGCAAAATTCTGGTATGTTTTGTTGAGTTAGATTTAGTAAGTAGTAAAATTGCTTATTTTGTATTTTCTCTTTTATGAGATTTAAATAAATTTCCGTCAGAAAAAAAACCTTGAAGATGAGGTAGCAAATTGACTGCGACTTGTTGAAATAGAATTTGATCGAGCAGTAAGCATTTCTTGTTGTTCATCAACTTCTCTAATTTCAGTTAGCACATCTTGATACCATTCAGTCTAAATGATAGACTATGTTGTAACCCATAAAATAATAGTAATATATTTGTTAGATTCGAGTTAAATCAATAGTTTGTAGTAGTACTATGATACAAAGATATCTCTTCATAACATCTTGTATTTTTCTTTGAACTGAAGAAAAAATTCAAAATTTGAACTTCAACATTCTTTACTAACCGGAAGATCTATTCTTGAAAAATTATGGGCAAAATTATATGGTGGTAACCATAACGTATGACTGAGAAGTTCATTTCGATCACACATCCATGATGGTTCAAGAATTATATCGTCAAGACGGCAAAGATGAACCTGTAGAGAAATGATTGTATAAGATATATTAATTTCCGGAACTTCAAGATGTAGTATTTGTTTCTCAAGTAAAATAAGGGAAATGAAAAGATGCTTCTCAATATAAACAGTAATAATCACTTTATATGGTAATTTTTCAAAATCCTTTGACCACGTTGTTTGATCCAATTCAGTGGTACGAAATAATATCAATTCTTCCAATGTTTTTGGCAGTGTATTTAAGAAATCAGCAATGTTTGATGCGCTATAGTAGTGAACATAAACGGAGATCTTTTTTAAATTTAATGTTTTCAAAGTAGTCATTTTTTGTGGTAAGGTACGATGGCAACATGAAAAAAGTGATGGTGGAATATCAAGTACTTTCAATTGAGTTAAATTTCCTGAAATAATCATAATCATTATCATTAGGCTGTCGTATATCATACTCAGTAAAAGATATGTAATATGTCAAAACAGCTTATATCATCCGAGTCTTGAGTCTTCCAGTAATTTTACATCAAAATTTTATATCGTTCTATATTTTCTGAATTAAATTTATTTGTAAAAAATAGGATTTCTAATAGATATCCATTATTATCTTAAAAAATTTATGATTATTTTTTAAAAGAGGAAAACGAGACGGCATTACTGATGCATGGAATATTTCAGATTTCCAATTATTACATCTTAAGCAATTAGAAATAAATAAAATTATACACATACCAATCGCCGAGATATATTGGTCAAAATCAGGCGGATTACATAACACACCGGATATCAGCAACTCAGTAAGAGTTCCTTTCAGTGCATCACATAATTTACCGAATATATCCGGTTTCAGTACAATACCACTCAATTGTATGGAAACCAATGGTGCTGTAGTAATTTGTGCTAATTGACTTTGACGTAATACATTTCGTACCGTTTTCAGCTCATCATAACGTTGCAATATGCGTAATTTACGTGGTTTTTTCGTAAATAATGCATCCAAGCATGACAAACTCAATGAGCTATAACTTTTATATCATATTGAAAGATGTTAGTGAAAATTGTTTGTTAAAAAATCATTTGGATAGTATTTACAGATATCCCCTAAACGTGCTTTTCTTATTCCATATTTTCTACTAGTATACAAGAAGTTATACGTGTAATACGTACATTACACGTATAACTTGTTGTATACTCGTTCTTATTATTTTAGAAATCTGACATTATATTCATACTTTCATATTGTCAAAAATTTCAAATGAATTATCTAGAAAACTAATGCATATAAATTATATTCTTTATGGAGATATCTACTGAGAACAATTTGAGATGACTGACTGATAACATTGATAAAGAGGTTAAAGTCATCATGTAACTGTTATCACTCCATACTCTTATATCAAAGAAAGAAGGAAATATTCATTTATGTTATTTAACTTACTTAAGAACGGAACTCGCTATAGTAAGAACGTTGAGATGTTCAATTTTAGATAACATTCGCAGATAATTCTCATCTTGTATCGCTTGAATAATGACATTATTCAAATTTGGACAGTGTTGAAGAATTAGCTATAAATTTGCCACCTTTTAATTTTTAATTAATGAGTGAACGGTATCAGTACTATATTTATCATTTTTAGGTCAGAAAAGAACTTACTGTTCAAAAAATAATCAAGTTGGTATTTTATATTAAAATATTGATAAATGCTAATTACATGCCTTCAGATCACATTTCGTACTGCATTTGAAAGTTTCACCGGCAATACACAAAGTATCTTCCTTGATGGAAAGTATCGTAACATCAAGCCATGTAGAAAATAATGAACCTAGCATAATACTTTCAAGTATTTGAAACTAAATTGTTTCTTGGAATTATCATTAGAACGAAAAGATCAATCATTGCATTGCTAACAAGAACATCCACTAGATATTACACAGCGAGATAAATTTGTTTTTCGGAAAATAAGCTGAAACCCTCCTTCGACAATAAATTTAACAAAACCCTAAAGTATTGCTTACTAAGCCGTCTATTTACGGAGGCGATATTAGCTCGTGCCTTAACATCCAAATAACTGAAGATGACACTCCAAACGTCATCCGACAGATCCATTTGGTCAAACAATGACTGACATCTGCTCTGTCCTGCTTTTTAACAGTTGTAGCATTGACATTTGCGTATTTGCTTCATCTTCGATTAATATGCAAAAATTTTGCCTTTTTATAATCCTCGATTGTATCACTTTTCTTATTATAATCTTATATTTCAAGATGAATTATTTAACAAATCTTAACAATTTTCATTATCTGATAAGCTCCAAATAGAGCCATAAAATATAAGCGCACGTGTATAAATTAAACAAAATCACAAATACTTTGCAGAAATGAATCCACATAGAATAATAACAAAATTCTGAATATATACAAATCAATTAAAATGCAAAATAGAGGAGGCTTAAATATTAAAAAAAATCGCCTCAAAATGCCTGAATTGT
Source organism: Cruorifilaria tuberocauda (assembly GCA_013365365.1). NCBI lineage: Eukaryota > Metazoa > Nematoda > Chromadorea > Rhabditida > Onchocercidae > Cruorifilaria > Cruorifilaria tuberocauda. The sequence continues at coordinate 28,198 of JABVXU010000322.1, forward strand.
TTCACAATACGGCAGCAATACATAAATGAAGCATATGGCACAATTTCAAACCCAAATATAGAAATTTCTTTTAATGAATGAAATTTTTAATCTATGATTCCATCGGAGTTGTTTCAATAAGTGCTTGGATGATGGAGGTTCATTCGTAGCTGCAATCAAAAAAACAAACACAAATCAGTGCTAATAACACAACTAAAAAGTTGGAAAGCGCCTAATCAATCCCATAATAAAAGGTAGCCATTTGATTTACCTCTGTGAAGATACGAATTGATAGCGTGAAAGTGGAGAAATTATTAGCTATGAGTCAGAAAGTTTTTCGAAATCCGAACATAATTTAGTAACATCGTACAGCATTGTATTGAGAGCCTGAACAATCAAGTACTTTTTTGAAAAGAACAGTGATAATACTGAGAAATTAACAAAATGATCTGAGAGGTCATACAATTTATAAAATTTAAACTTTGAAGGCAAAACTGCCTGAGACAAGACCAACTTATAGAGAGCACATAGAAGTGGAATAAAAAAATTAAGACAATTTCAATAGGCAGTAGGAGCGAAAAAACCTACAAAGTAAAACTTCATGCTTCATGTACTTGTTTTTAGACCAAAATTGGAACTTTGAAGTTCTTCTCAAAGTTGAATAACTTGACATGGCAAATGCATAAAATTTTGAAGCTCTGTGAAATATTCATGAATTTGGCAAACGACAAAGAATATTCACAATTCCTTCTGTTTATTTATTTTTCATCGTGTTATTTCCTACATATACGGGATTTTTAAAAGTCGTTGTTGCTTGTTTATAAATCGGATTTTCATTCTGAAATTAATGAAGGTTTCAGCTCTACAAATAGAGTTTCCACTTTTTTCTAACTTTTTTACCTTATCTGAAATTCAAGAACCATGTATTAAGAATTGAAAAAAACAACAAAAAATCATTAAAAAAGCATACAGTATCCCATTTCGCGAGTAATCTTTCACTATCAAATTTCGCAAATTCAGCACGATCATGCAAAATAGTTAACAATTTCCAGACCAAAAGTAGAATCAATCCCAATATAACAATGCCAGCTATGACACCAAGAACAATTGCAAGAACTGGTACTGGTGGTGGGCAATCTAAATACCTTTAATTTAACTCATCGAATTGAGACAAATTGAAAAACATGAAGCAATTTCATGCAAATTACCTTCATCATTTACTAATTCGAAATTTCAAAAAAACTATCCATGACTTTCCATCTTAAAAAGTTGGCATATCATAGATTCAACTTTGAATTTAATGCATAAACAATACATTATACCAAAAAATAATAGAACTTTGAACTATAATTTTGAATCATTTAAAAAAGAATTACGAAACAAATAAGCATAGACAACTCTGACAAACTATTATCTCAAGAGTTTATATACCTTTTTCTTCCTTTACCCATACCGTTAGATTATCGGTTCTTTGATCCTCATAATAAAGAAAATAAAATGTACAATCGTCTGATGGATCCACAAATTGACATTCAGTTGTATCATTTAGTACTAAAATATTTTTGAAATATATACTGAAATATAGAAACTTAACGTTTAATATATTATAATTGGATTTTATGTATCAATAACAGAAGGATTTTGTTACAATGAAATGATAACCTGGTAATTCGCGAACAGGTATGACGGTAAAAATACACTCATCACACTGAGTTTCGTTGTATGGACCAGTTTGCCACTGCTGACACATCACACATGGCTTATGCTCAACACATTTGGATGGACAAGTCTGAAAATTATTAGAATTTTGAAAACGAAAATATACTTTCTCTAATAACCTAGAAATACTAGATACAGCAGTTAAAAGAACAGGAATCAAAGTTGAAAACCCTTCCCTACTACCGTTGTTTTCTTCCTATTCTCCAAGTGATGCAATTTGGATGTGCTGAATCGCCAAGGATGCTATACGCTGTTAATTCATCGATAGAAATTGAACTATCAATATCATCTCCTACTTGTTAGTCACTATGAAAAGAGGAAGATACCTAAAATTGAAGTGAGCTAATGAATAAATTTTTTAACCCACAGGACAAATTTCACATTTGGGTCCTGAATAACGATTGCCTGGACCATCGCTGAAACAGCGGCACCGTCCGCAAATGCATTCCCCTTGTCCATTACAGACTTTACCATTCGCAGCCATACAACTGTCTAAGCTTAACGGGCATTCACATGCTCGGCCTGCAACAGAACTGGAGGAATGAATGCAAATTGGTTTACTCAATGCAAGCAATCAAACATGATACTAAGCCAAAAACTTCCGATAAAAATAATTAATATCTTGCAGCTTAGATAGCGATAAAATAATAAAATGAAATCACCTGTCCAACCAGGCATGCATGTGCACTGTCCGCAATCGCAAGTGCCATGCCCCGCACAGATTTTACGATCATGTCGTGGACAGTTAAAATTATCACATTCACAAAACTGTCCCGAAATTTTCTCATTCACATTCTGAAATTAAAGGTTACTACTTTTTTTGATCTTCAATTTTACACTTGGAATTTGATAAGAATAGAACAGTGAAAGTTTTCCGTCAAGATGGGCATCAAAAAATTAATGCAGTGGCTGAGGAAGTTTAACAAATAAATCATATTAAAGATAATCCAAAGCAAACAATGCTTTATACTCATGAATACAAAAGTCATGTTTTAGCACAATATGAGTGATGCCTCGCGATAAAATTCTTTCCTTCATTTAAACTAAGAAATAAAGTGGACGTACATCACGCTCGAAACATTCACAAACACCACAGTTGCAAACTCCTCGACCCTCGCAAATAGCACTTTCATTTGTCCTGAAAGATATCAAGGATTTCTTAAAAGATCGAAAGATGATAGAATTATATAATGATATTCACTAGCAATTTCGGTTGTAAAAACTTCCCCATCTACTTCAAAGAATTAAATATTTCAGAATAAATTCCTAAATTTTTTGAAATTGAGACCAACCAATTTTCTCTCACTTCTTACTAAAAAGTAGAATGGTGTTCCGAAAACACACCAACTGTTACCTTTTACACTTCGCATCTAAAGCAACAGTTGAAAGACCAGGTGCATCACATTCACAGTGCCTTCCGACATTTGTTCCATGACATATGCAGACACCACAAACTAAATCACCTTTCCCATGACATACTGGAGAATTGTGTACAACTCCCTGTAAATGTACTGCATCATTTGATTTTCCAATCACGAAGAAAACAACAGACAGCAACTACTCTTAATAAAACTATATTACCGATGACGTTCAACAAATTCTGACCTAAGAATCTAAGGTTTTTGAACTAAGGTTTTAACGGTTTTTGAAAATTTAAGTAGCATTTTTCACAAAATCAACTATAATTTAGGAACAGGAGAAACTCAAAATTTTCGAAATTAAAAAAATCCTCACATCAGTTTCACAATCGCAGTTACACAGCACATGAACATCAACTTGAAGAGTTTCATCGAGACCACTTGGTCCGATTTTCAAATTGAAATCACGTTCCTTTACGCAATGCGTTGCCTCCAAGGTGACTTCGAATGAAACTTCGTCACCAACTTTGATCCCATCACATATATTTGTTTCCTTAAGAGTATGTCCACTGGAAATAAATTAATGTCCAACATTTTTTACAGTTGTAAAACAGGAAAAATAGAAGGATTAATAAGTTGGTCATGTTCTTATTATAGATTTCAAGAATTTTTAAACTAAAATTGAAAGGAAATCGAAAGCAACGGAAATTTACTCTAAACATCTCGAACGATACGATAGTCTTAGTCCTTGGCTTACATTCGCATTATCAACCATAATGATTTTTTGGGAAATTTTATTATATTCCTCCTCGATAAGGGAAACGATATTTCTGGAATCATCGGCCAGCACACCAACCGAACTGCTCACGTCAGGTAACGCATCACTGAGCTTAAATTATAGTAAATAAGCCGAATAAACAGATATTAGAAGCCAGAAACTTTAAGAACTGAGAGCAAAAAAAACTAAAACATATCACAAATGTTAATTCATAGAAAGAAGGTGAACTATACTAAACGTGATGTAATTGAAACATATGCTCATACGTCATCCCATAGTTCCACTAAATCTGAAAAATAGGAGAACCGAATCCCATATTTGACCATTTGCAAAATTAAACAGATTAACTGTTGATTATAACTGACCGTATTAAATTACATATGAACTAAAATTTTTTTAAATAAATGAAGAATTTTCACTTACTTGCTTATATAGATTTTTATTTTTTTCAGTAACAGCAAAAATTAAATTCGCCTTTCTTTCTTTGATTTTCTGATGCAACAAAGCAATAGAAGGATAATCTTGATCAAGCGATTTCGTATAATATCCTTCATTATCCAAATGACACTGCCCATCATTTGGTATTACAACGCCAGCCATCTAGACTGATTAAATTATTTGACCATCTCGAATTATTAAAATTTCGAAACATACCAAAAAAACCATATCTACTTCTCAAAGATTTGGAAATTTTCAGTTAAAAAAGATTCAGTGATACAATCAACAAATTTGACAACTGATATCAACTGATGCCATACATATACAAATACATGAAAAAAATACCCGCCCATCTCCTGCATAATGAAAACCAGCATCTGTAGAAAACACAATCATTTTTCGAGCACGTTCACGCCAACCAATGCTATTCTGAAATTGAGAGATTAAATAAATTCAGTTACTATTCTCAATTTTATGTTTCGCGTGATTTTAACCAGTTATTTCGCTTAAATAAAATAAATTTTAGCTTTTTTGTTCTAGAACATGAACAAAAAGTTTGATTGTGGCATAATAAATACTCAACTCTTCCCTATAGGCATTAAAAACAAATATTCTTGAGCATTAATAATATAACGAAGCAAGAGAACAGCTATATTAGCAACATTAAAGACACATCCTTCTATAGTAAGTAGTAACTAATATTATCAATCTTACTTTAAACCAATAAAAAGTACAAAAAAATTCCACTCACATTACAAGTTAACGCCTGTAAAACAGCATCAAAACCACCTTCTGGGGCATCCAAATTTCCTGATATTTCAGCTTCGTCAACTTCTTTCTAAAAACAAATTGATGCAACACAGTAGGTTTTTCCAATAAGTAAGAGGGAAAAGCGAGCATTAAAAACTAATTCGAGTGACAAGTTGATAGCGAAAAGACTCTCATCGCTGATATTAAAAATTTGCTAATACTGCAATTTCGATCCAATGAAATCAAAAAAGCAACATTCACATACAAGTGAAGCCATCACCTTTTTGTTTATTTAGCTCATGAACATTGGGAAAAATTTTCCGTGTTACATCTTGAGTGAAAACAAATATAAATAATTTACTGAAAATCTAGCCGTGTCCATCGTAAGACTCATCTGATTCTTAAAACCGTATGGTTGCGCACATTGTTCTGGACATGGTGATAATTGTCTGCAATTTAAATTATGCTGAAAAACAGAGCAAAATGAAATAGAAAAAAATATTAATTAATCAAGAATTTCGACACTGAAAAAAAAAATAAATATTACAATTGACTTTTCCGACTTTTCAATGACTTTTACGAAACAAATTGTTTGACGCAGTGTATGAATCTATGAGATACTAGTTTTGGAACCACTTTTCTTGATTCTAAAAGTTATTCTTTTTATACTCACTTTTCAGGACGAGGATCCACAAATGGCATAAGTTTTTTGTCAATAAATGAACCAAATCCAAGCCTGAAGTTCTTCGTGATCGCTTTCATCCGTTCAGCTGAAAAAATATTAATAAGAACTGGTTATTCCAAAATAAAAAGAAGTCAATAATTTATCCCGAAATATTTTGGGAAAATATTTCACCTAATAAATCGCCCAATTCAGATAGTTTTTGCTTGTCATCTTTCATGGAATATGATAAATCCATCAAATAGTATAAGTCAACTGGATAATCCACAGCTTGTCGATAGGTTACTTGAAATCGAACACGTGCCTCTGAAACTTATTCATAGTCGAAAATGGTTTTAAAGAATTAATGAAAATGAGAAACATTGTAGAGCCTCTTTCTTCTTCCGTAGAAAACAAACAGAAATTGATCTCAATATACTTCTAGGATTTTTGTTAGTAAAAGATGCAGTTGGATTTCTGCTAGACATTAGCACATCAAAACTTAGAATTGGAATGTCAAGAAGTTCGCCAGAAAAACAAAACAATTTACTGGGTCTTATATTGACGATCATATGCTGTGGCCGTAACTGAACTGCCTCTTCCTCACTTGCTGCGTCACCGGCATTACTCAGCTCAACATTCTATAACAAAGAAAATCAACATGTAAACACCGCAAAGGTGACACACTCATTCTACTCATCAGTTGATAAAGTACTTGGATACACTGAAACAGTTTCTGTTTCAAACAGTTCTTCTCCCAGTTCTTGCCTCTATTATATCTTGCAGGATGATTCCTGATTTCTCATGAATAATCCAAATAACGGTTGAAGATCTTTAATAATCAAAAAACCTCAATTGTTTTTAATGTTGTTTTGGGATTTTCAATTTCAAATTCGGGACAGCCATGTTCAATCAGTCGCTCCAAACTATCACACCGTGGATGTTGGTTTTCATTGTCGAAATCCTAGAAAAAATTAATATCCTTCCACAGCTAAATAGCAATAACTTGATATTATAATATGCCATAATTATGATTTGAACTAATGAATATTACAAAAAATCAAAACATACTGCTTTACTGCACCAGGCACATGTGTCGTGGAATTGGATGCATGCGCTACAAGTATAATTATCACGAGGTAAAGAATAGCACGGGAAATCTTTCTTAGATTCAACTATTTCCGATGTTACTGCAATGGAAAATTAAGCATATTACATACCTGAACATGAAAAAAAAAGCAGTATTTTGTAAATATAGAGATAAAGGTAATAATGCCAAGTTGAAATATAAAAAGGAGCACTATATGGCTATAATTAGGCAATACTATAATGCACTATAAAGCACACTTCATTCATTATATTTAATACTATTTTAATTTAATCAAATAGTATAGTTCAGAATGTTAATATCTCAACATTCATGTGAAACATTTATTTTATGTATGTAATACACTGAAATTAAATTATAATATAATATTGTTATGTTTCAGAGAGATGAAAAAATAAACTGAGCCTTACATAGATTATTAATAAGTGAATAACAATTTATAACTTAAAGTTTATGAATAGACGAACAAAAAATTTCATAGTTCCAAGTTAAAATTTTTCACAAACTGAAAACGTCATGAATATTTTGTCTTTTTTGTGATAATTCCAATCCTAATTTTTTTTAGCATATAGATTCAAATTTTCCTTAGAACCTAAAGAGTTTCTGAATAGCATTTTCTTAATAACTAAATTACAAAAGAGAGAAAGGAAATAATGAGTAATACCATCATCATCAGTAAAAAATTCTTGAGCAGCAGCAATGATGAAAATCGTTGTTGAGAGACATATCATCCGATATAATCCTAGTCCCGTCAGAAAACGATCTTTCATCCCGGCTAAACAGCGCTAGCTACAATATATTTGAGATATGAAATAAATTATCTACGAGAATAGAATTTGACGAAAAGCAAAGATTATGATTTCGTCCAAATCAGTGACGCATTCGAGGAAGAAAATTGCAATAAAATCAAAATTTTGAAAAAAATATATTCCAATTAAGTGTTAATTGCAATAATATTTTAAGAGATGAATTTACATTTTACAAAAAAAAAGTATACTATGGAAAAAATCGAAACAATACCTCTTGGCATAAAATTCGAAAAATTTAGAGAAATAGTTGAATACGAACAAAAAACAAGCATATTTCTGCACCTATTAGAGCTAAAGAAGTAAAAAGAAAAATTCATTTCCTTTGATTACCTTATATGTATTTACTATTGCACTCAAGTAATTTTATAGTACATTTAATCAGAAAACATACGTCAGATTCTTCTTTTAGTTTAATACAAATCTTATAAATATGACGTACTTATATGTATAAGTATGTCATATTTATACTTCAGCTTTTCTAATTTCATTTTACAAATTATGAATTTACGTAATCCATTTATGCCAATGTGTTCCTTTAGTTGTTTATTATACACTTGAAGGTTATCAATTATATGACAAGAAAAAAATGATAGTTAATGAGCGAAACTGGACCGATGAAACAAAACTATAAGCTAATCTAAGAGTAAAATTTATTATGACACTGATTTATTATAACTGTTAAATGATTAACTCATCGACTATAATGATAAAAGAACAGAATCGTGTGTTAAGCATCGAAATTCAAAAAACGGTTATTTTAAATGAATCAAAGCTAAACAATTTCAAATTAAAATGTCAGAAGATTTATAAGCGAATGTGACTAATACCGTAAGGAATAAGGAATAGCTCGCTTGAGCAGTAAAGCACATTCTGTTCAGTATGATAAGAATATATTGTTATGGATAAAATACTTCAATATAGTTAGTTATCACCCTTTTGCTTATATACAAGAGATTCAAGTTAACAATTCTGGTAAAGATCTATTATGGAACACAAGGGAAAGATATGACTCGTTATGATCATGATTCATCAAGTAGAAGAAAAACTATATCGGAAGTTATCCGCGTTTCCGTACTTTAATAAGTTCAAGTATTAAGCTATTTCTGTCTCCCAGGCAGTTTTAAGATCGGAAATTAAGGGAGAAATCCGAATACTCTTTACAATACAACGAAAATTTCGCACAGCTAATAACAAATTATCGTCTGAATGGAATGAGTCAGACTCATGGAGCCTCACGCGACTAATAATTATATTCCAGGACTACTTCTTCCAAAACAACTGTTTTTCTGCTTTTATACATCTACTAGCAATTTCATTGATTAGTTTAGTCAGAATCAAGACTGCTAATTTGAATCATATTTGAAATAGTGCAAAAGGTCAAAGATCAACAATTTAACGATTGTTATTACTACAACAAAAATAAACAGTAATGCAAATGAAGAAAGAAGCTGAGCTGATTCTCGAGAGCCTGCAATCAGGCGCACAGGAAGAACCTCTATATGTGTGTGTGTCTGTCTGTCGATCAATTAGCTCGTCCATTCTCGTTTCCGCCGAAAATTGAAGTAAAAAGATGAACGGAGGGATCGGGTCTATTCTGTGGATCGCTGCAGTTGTGGTGGATGTAAGCTATAATTGCTCTTCCAGCTTACACGATGTTTCCTCTGGTAGCATAGTGTGTACACTCCCATACATACCTACACACATATACATATCTATTTTTACATCACCAATAATTGAAAACTACAAAAAAAGAGTAAATGTATAGAAAGTAAGGGAAGCCGGGAATGAGCAAGCGGTAGGACGGTACCCAGCTACGGTCACATCAACAACCGCATATCATATAGGTTATATACTGTTATAGATGATAAAGAGGAATGTATAAAACATCGTAATGTGCAAATACTCTACAAAAGCATTACTGATATCACATAATTTGTCGCAATTCGATCGATTCACACGTCTATCCTTGATGATCATTTCCCCTCCATCTGTCAGTGATAATCCAACACCGAACTTCCTCATGCAGGTAACACTTCGAAGTACATCATTAAATATTATCATTTTCCAGTTTATTAGCAATCACATTGTTACCACTTACTTTTTCATTACTATCATATCAAAATGAGTCCATATGTTGGTCACTTATAAACACATGATTTCTGATAACGATAAGAGTATTGTATGAATGTGTCACAAAAAATTTTACTGCATATTCTGGGTAATTCAATTTTTTAATCATACTAACATATGACAAAAGCAATCGCTTGACATTCATTCGATTGCATTACAACAGAAAAGTAAATTTTCCTATGCATACAAAATTTACAATAGATGATAAGCATTATATAAAAAGTTCTTTCAAAAAATAATTCCTGATTGAACTGTTAATTTTAATTTGGCAGATAAGAGCGTCGAATAAATTTCCCGTGCTTGGAATGATAAGATGGATTCGATAGTCTTATATAAGACTAACCATTATCAGAATTTTTGAATAAGTAACCAATTCGAAGGTGAAAAAAACTGATACAGAATGAGCCATCTATCAGTTGTCGATGGAACACACAGAAGAGTTTCAAAAATTCTGATAATGAGCTGGTGTTAGACTCCTTTAGTCATGGAGTCGGAAACAACAACAAGAGACCAGCTGACAAATAAGATAACAAAAACAAGAAAAATAAGATACAACTGCATTTACCACTTACCATGGATACTGATTCACTACACAATTAACGATCTGCATGGATATTAGAAGGCAATAGCTTATTGATAAATGAGGCAGACAAACTGCATTTTATGCAGATTAGAGTAGGAAATTTTTTTTCTTTTTACATAGCACGAATAGAAGAATAAGCAGACACAATGACATCGTAAATGGAAATAACTGAGATCAGTTTATGAAAAGCATTTTCATTAGAAACTTTCTTGACTTTACAAAAATGAAACAATGTTACAATTTCACAGAAGAAAATCACAATTATGTAAAATCTTACAAGAAAATTTTTTAACTTGGATAACGACAAAAATAATTTTATGACGACTAGCATAGTCAAAAATTGACTTGAATTAATAATTACAATCATAATTACGATCAGATGAGTACAGCAGAGAAATAAATGCCTTCATGAAATATCTGTATGAGACGGATGCATTCCAGTTCCAGCATTACTAACCGACGATGTACTACTACTACCGCCTGACGGTTGCGATGTTACATAACGCTGCTGAACACTGGCTTGATTTGAAAGAGTTATCGGTGGTAGGTATTGTGTTTGCTGTGCCGGAACACTCACTGGATGATCTAAAATACTCAACATTTGTTAAGATATTGGAAGTATAAATGTAAAAAATGAAGAAATAAAAAAAAATACAGATGAAACACATTACAAATTCTATTAAAACGGGGATTAAATGTAAAAATTTTCTGTCAGATGCTTTTTACTTCCACTAATTCTTCACCCTCAGCTTGAATGAAGAAAAATATGAAATTACAATTACAAGAGCACCTTGCAATATAGTGGGAGCCGAACTACTAGCACCTTGCACCGCTACGGTTACTTGTCTGGTACCTGACGAAGCATTTGAAACGGTTTGTCGCGAGATTCCACCTAAATAAATATTTTCAATACTTATCAAAAAAAAACAAAACGGCAATAACAAAACCGATTTTATAAGAAATATATGGAAATTCCTCTCTTCTACTGTCACTTCGAGCTTAAGATTCAAATAGTATCTTTAAAATTTAATTGAATTATTTCCTACATTTCAAAAATGAAATACAAATAAGTGTAAATAATAAAATATGATGTAAATCCACTCAATATCAAGAATAATCAAAGTAATGAAAACTAAAAAAGTCAGATGTGAATGTTTAGTACAAGTCTTATTATGGAACTCATTTTGAACTGTATTCTTAACAGTATTTCGTCATCAGCAATAAGATCCAAAAATTGCGCATTTACCGACAGACGATAATTGCTTGTTTGTTATAGAACCAGTGGCATTTTCATTGTTTCTTGAACTACCGCTCATAACTAATCCAATTGATGGAACTCGCGAACTCTGATAACCAATACTGCGTCTTCAATTAGCAACAATTAATCGTTTTTTCGTAATATTTGGTATTTCAATTTATAAAAGTCATCATTTGCAGATTTATTCTACAAATGCTTGAAAAACATTTCAATTTCCAATATGAGATTAATCTAAGGATCTGATTGCAGAGTTTGAACTACCAAATCTTCTATCGCCCCGCACTACCAACACTTCTTTTGGCTATCAATAATCAAATAATGACGATCCAAAAACACAGATCAACCTTGCAGATTTGAACGAAATTTTATTGCAAACTTACGATATTGTTCGTATCTGTTGCACGGAACCCCCGCGTGGTAACATCATAGCAACCTATAAAAACAAATACGGCTTTTAATTATATAACATTATTTCGCTGAGATTTAACTTTTAACTGATTTTATTATATTCAACTAATGTTAACTTAAATTTCAGGAATTCAGACTTTAACTGCAATTAATAATAACGTACCTGAGGTTGTCCACCAATTGTTTTCGTATGTATTGCTCCTGCAGTACGTTTTGGTGTAATTCGTTGTCCACCAGGCATCATTCGTACCTGCGACTGAGGCATCAAGTAAGTTCTATCGCCAGCAGCTGTTGTGACGTATAAACGACCCTGTTATAAAAAAATTTTAATAAAACATATAAAATTTTCATTTTTCAAACCAAATTTACAACAGTAATTAGAATTCTCGAGTAAAAACCTTAGTTTGAAAAAAATCCCTAAAGTGCATGATGAGAAAAAACTGATAGAAATCAATTTGAAAAGGTTTTTTGCTGTATACACCAAAAAATTAGCTCGAATCCAGAGAGCAGACTAATAGTTCCACAAACCTATAAAATATTGAGGAAGTAAGCAAAAACTGCATTAAAAAAAAAGAATGAGCAATAGGAAACAACAACTAACCGGTGGACGTTGATTTATTTTAGATCGTACATCTTGTCGCATAGATATTCCACCAGTTTGGATTTGTGGTCGAATCATTTGTATCTGACTTGTTTCGCCTAATTGTGAAGTATCTCCTTGAGACATAATCAGCGTTCGTCCAGCATGCGCCGTAGTTGCATATATCTGCTGTTGTGCTTCCGGAGATGTTCCATATCCGGTCGCAATCTGGAACATTTTTTGCTGAAAAAAAATTCATTTTGAAAGGAAAATAGAGAATACATCACATATAATTCAATAGAATTTTTACAGCATCCAAAAAATCATCAAAAAATAATATTCCATTTTTCCCTAGCTATTCTAGATATTTTTTTAATGTAGAAAAGTAAAGTTGTTGATACAAAATACACAAGTAGACCGCCAAAAAAACCCATTTTAATAAAACTTAAGAAACAAATAAAGGCTGTCTCAATCAGAGAAAACGAATTTAGATATTTGTCGTAGATATTTACTAACCCTTTGTGCAGTAGGAGTAGAAAGCCCTTTTTTTGTTCCTGCTGATGGTATTGTTCGATAAACGGTTTGCCGCTCACCCATGCCTTCTTGCCGTGTTGTGTATTGGAAGCGACTACTTAGCTGCTGCCCAGACAGCTAAAAATAGAAGCGAAAATATTTTTGCATTAAAAAAAAAGTTTTACCGTTTTTTTAAAAAAAGCTACTCCAAATATAAATGTCTTACAGTGTCTTGAGAATTAACAACAACAGCGTAGGGTTGTTGTCCACCAGATGAAGCCATTTGTGTACTTCCTGTCATGATGATCTGATGTTGAGTGGAAGTTCCTGAACCAACCGAAATTGCAACACGTCGAGTACTGATCTGGTGAGCACCAGGTGCAGCACCGGATACAGCCTGGAATTTCGTAAACTGAAAATTTTAATTTCTTAGTTCATCGAACTGCAAACGAAATAGAACGAAAAGATAATTATATAAAGTACAATAGTAATAAACTTTAATTTAATAATAAATTGATAATACGATCATTTTCTTGCTTAGAAGAATAAATACAAAAATTTATTACTCGTGCCCACCACAACTCCAACTTCATTCTGTGTAATGGGATAGATAATATCGGTAAACCATTATCGCTTTAACTCCTGTCCTTTATTTTAAATAGTACATTTTTGGAAGTTTGAACGTCTAATTTAGTTTAGAATAATAATATTAAGATATATGAAATGATTTTTAAAATATATTAGTCAAGCAAACACTAATAGTCCATGAATTATTCAGATTTAAAAAATCATACCACTTGCGGATGGTCAACATAAGTTCGCTGGCTAACAATTACTTGAGGCGCATCACCTGCATACGCCATACTCTGTCCAGGTATATTGCTCACAATCTGACTTTGAGCACAACTACCAGAACCTGTAAAACAATCAAAAAAGCTATTTAAATAGAAAGATAATTTTCAAGGGGAATAAAATGAAGAACAGTATATCGATTTGTGAATATCAAACTCCAACTTGATAATTATAAAGTACTCGTAAATTTATACGCATGTTTGTAATTCAAACAGAACATTTTACACATTAATGTAATACGAATCTCTAAAAAAAAGAAAAAAGAAATTGTTCACTGACTATATGTTCTCACAGTCGAAACAGCTGAGGCGCTCATTACTGGTGCTGAAGCAGCGGCAAGTTGCTGCTGTGCATGCTCCATCACAGCTCCATAACTTACTTTCTGATAATGTATAATACCTGGGATTGCAGTGACAGCTGATTCTTTACGAATTAATTTTTGTTCATGACTACGTTGCTGTTCCATGGCCTGAGTTGTGATTAAAATGCTTTATTTTTACATTAATTTATCAACTGCAGTTTTTAACATTTTCTCCACACTGTAATGCAAGTGAAATCTTGGATGCTATAGCAAAGTCATTTAAAAATTAAAACTGATACAAGGTTACTCCATAGTGGCTAACAATTGGCATGCTTTCTACAGAAAGTTTTCGTAAAGGATTTCAACAAACAAACCATTGCTTCTCTCTTTTGCTCCTCTTCTTCCTTCAAGCGCGAACGTTCCCGATCTTGCTCACGTAATTTCTCACGTCGTTCATTGCGGTAATCGACCACTGCAGAACAGGTTGTTGCAGAATCGTAACGTATTCCCAGTTCAGCAAATTTCAATTCTTGAGATTGTAATGGAGACCATTTTTCCGTATTATCGCTAGCTGAACTAAGTATTATGCATTATAAGCCTTTAAAAAAATGAAATTGAAGTATGACGTATGTGGAAGAGGAAAGAGAACTGCACTGGATGTGCTTCTAGATTTTCGGCAAAAATTATTTGAGAAATTTTACTTATTTTAGGACGGAATAAAACAGTTTGCTTTAACGCTGCCGCTTTCAGTGCTTTAGCTTTCTTATCGTATTGACTTGACATAAGTTTAAGAATGTCTGCTAAATACTGCTGATCGGTTTTCGTACGTCCACGTTTCATATGAACTGCAATTGCCATATATAGAACAACTGTTAATAGAACTTCATATTTAATTTAAATCATGTTCAAATTCATATTTAACTCGAATCAAATTCATATTCAACTGAAATTCATATTTAATTCGATACACATTGTTTTTGATGTCATTGCTTAACTTCATAATTGACTAATTCGATGTTTCCTTTGATAATCATAAAAATTCTCTTTTAATCATCTTAGTCAAAAACTTTTTGAAATTCAAATCGAACAAAAAAGCTCATACTTTTTCACAACTTAAGTCTCAAAAAATTTAAGTTTGAAACACATACGATCATAACTTTATTAAATAGTAGTATGAGAATATGTTATTCTGTAACTTACTCATTTCTCCAGTTGATAGGGGAACTCTCCGCGTTTTCTTCGTTATTGGATCCAGCGTTACCATACGTCCTTCTTCACGTGGCTGAACAACCATTTGATAATGCAATGAACACTGTCGCGGTGATCTTAATGAATATACTTTCTTCATCAAGAACTAAGAATAAATACTTTTTCTCGAGAGATAAGAATAAACCTTCATTTTCAGTTAATTTCAATGACATCAAATAAGAATAAAGACTGCTTGATAACTTCATATAATTCAAGTATTCATAACTTTTGCTTTTTGGAAATGCTGCTTACACGAATTACCGCGATAAAGTTAGATCAACATGAGAAATAATCTACGTTCTATGAAAAATTCTTGAATTCAACATACGGAACTTACCGATAGATTTCCGACAATGTAGTCAACAGAACTGATACCATATCCCAATTTGCATATTGTCCAATTTTCGATGAATGCAAATGACTTGGCAATCGTTGCAATTCAGTTAGAATCTAAAATCACTATATATATATATATAATTTTGCATTGTAAAAAACGCAAAAAAAACCTAAATAATAACCATAAGCGCCTCATAATCTTCCGCAATACTCCATTCTGATCCATCGTAATCAATCGCTTCGCGATATCGTGGAGGTGGCGTGAACGGACGTCGCAATTCGGTTTTTCCACACCGACTATCAAGCAAGCTAGGACGACCGCTGAATGAAACCATGATTGGAATGATTAAATGCATGAACCAGTGAAATACATCCTACGTAATTATAAAAAATGATATTCAAATAATGATCTACTATGATGATGATGTTTTTATGAATCTATCCAAAACTTACATCTTATTAAATTAACAAAATTAATTTCTATAATTTGTTTCCCTCTCTCACTGAAATAAAGGCATGCCGGTACGATATGTCTCTACTTTTCATACATTGATAATTTTGGAGCAGACTTTAAGTATGACGTTAAAAGATATTACCCATCATAATTCCCTGCACTGAGATCTAAAATTAAAATCTCTACCTTCCAGCTTGAGATCTTTGTGTTCCTTGAAGAGATAATGCTTTTTGTGCTGATTTCCGCACGCTATCAATTGCGTCTGAATAAATAAAACACTTACAGTTATGTTCATGAAATGTAATCTTTCAAAGGTTTTCCAAAGCCTAACTGAATTTAAAAAACTCATTAATAAGAGATAGATTGACTAAAAAACTTCGTTTTAATAAAATTGCAAAAATTGAAGTGGAAAGCTTGAATTTATGTAATATATAGCATACCATCAACAGAACCGGGCAAACGTGAAGGTGTAGCAGGTCTTAATAAATTTGATGTATCAAGGTAAGCAGCACCAGAAGATACACCTGTTTGAGGTATTAAATTGATACCACGATCATGCGATACTGATGAGAGCGACGCAGTGGGGGATGATACGATATCACGAACAATACCACTAGCTACTGCAATTTATTAAAAGAATTCCTATTTTTTATTCACATTTGTGTAATTGATATCGTCCTCCAGCAAATTTTTTTCGTTTAAAGAAGTAAGTAACTAACCAGTAGACATGCCAGTCGGTGATGGAGGCAATGCAACAATTGGTGGCATTGCACTTGGCGCGATTTGATATGGTGTTGATGGTGGAACTATAATTTCCGGTACAAACTGTTCTGGAACGAGTGACGAAGTAGGCGTAAGTGGTCGAGGACGGTAAAGCTCATGAATTGTAGTTGGTAAACGACATTCAGCCATCGGTAACTGCTCAAACCAGTACTCACCGGTTGAATCATAGTAGACATCATCACCGCTATCAGAGGGTGGAGGTGAAGGCGGTAGCCAAGTCTGAAAGATTTATACAAATCTTCGCAGTATAACTATAATGTTCATTTCAGAAGTATATATGATTAAAGTAAAATGAATAAGCGCACGAATGATTAACAAAACAACATACCAGCATTTCTTCACCAGGTATGTCCAAGCAGATTACCTGAAATGAGTTCAGTGATTTCAAACGGAATTTCAATTTCAATCCCAATTTAGAATTATTCATTAGTATTTCTTTATTGCATACTATCACTTAAGAAATCTTGACATTTTTTTATTGTGTACTTCAATCTCAGAATTAGTTATTCCAAAAAGTACTCACATGTAGGTAAGCGAAGAAAACATAATGATCCGAACGCCATTCTTATTCTAGTTTATTTAATATCGCTTGTTAAAGATTTTAGGCGGATTATTCCAAAACGAAAATAGCTAGCCCAATCCTTTTAATGATTTGATGACTGATAATTTAAGGTCTATCGAAAACTCCAGTACGACTACCCTTGTCTTCAGTAATGTGTCACCAGAAATTCACATCGTATGAGAGAGGGATTGACTATCCAAAATTCTTCTGATCGCTATAGAGTGAACTCATATAATGCCTTTGAATAACTTTTAGACCCATTTTGCAAATTCTGATGATCAGTGATTCCACTGGGACATGTAAAAGCCACTCTACATTTCTAAACTGTTTCATTGTTTCAGTGCAATTTATTACCCCAACAACGGCCTCGAAATGACTATTCGCATTCAAGATATTTTGGAGGGACCATTCGCTTTGATTAAATATACTGGCTTTGAACACCCGGGCATTTTAAAATTATTCCTTTTCTAGCCATCTATTAATCTTTTCCTTTGCCAGAAGACTTATTTTTCACATCGGTTACTTCAGATATTACTGAACTTTAGCAACAAATATTCAGTGAAATCATTTTCTTACAAATAACTTTTCTAAATCATAAATTCCCAGTGCTTTAAAATGTTAGTGGGAAAAGGGAGAAACTTATAAGCCTTCTTCCCATATGCAACATAAAAATTTATGTCACTCATAGATCGTATCGTCATGATTATTGTGAAACCTTGCTCTTTCTCTCATTTTTTCGACGACACACTTGAGAAGCCATTTGCACGATTTTTCATAACCTTCCTCTTTCTTTTCAAACTTTACATTATTATAACAAACATAGAAAGGGTACAAGACTTTGGAAATTAAATTTCAGAAAAGTTTAAGCTTAATAAAAAGGCCTCACAAGCGTGGAACATGTGAAACTTTCGTTTTTCCTAATCAGAGCAAGGCCTCACACGTGTGCAGTCGAAAATGTAAAAACAAACTTTTCTTCCAAATGCATTTTTCTTCCTTAAATATTCAACAAACAAAAAATCAAACATGTTGAAAACGAACAAAGCTTTAAAATATAGCAAGGTTTCTCAAAATACACAACTAACAATACATGAGCAAATAAATTTCCGTAGATGTATGTATTAAGCATCATGAATCAATGAAATGACAGTGTGAGAGCGAAAAAATCTTCATAATTTTTTCTAAAATTTGAGATTGTTTTGAATTACACGTATGATATTTGCCGCGCATTATAGTTATAAAACATTATTAATATGCAACATAGCATTTCTACAATTTAAGCGGCTTGCTTGAAAATTTTCTAAGTTTGAAAGATTCTGGCCCACAGAAATCTTGATAAGCTTTCGTATTTCCTCCCCTAAACAACTAACAAAGACTTCACTGACAATTGATTAGACACCGGACAAACCTTAACAACACCACTGTCATCACTTAGTGTTCGCTTTTCTTCTCTAATACGATCATTCAAAAACGAATTATCCAGATTCTGTAACGTCTTCGGAACCCGTATTCGAAGTGAGAGAGGATTCACCCTCTCCACTCTTTAACTCATCGCGCTTTCGTAAACACAACCTGGGCCGTTCATAGTCACCCAGCGTCGGCTTTATCCGTATTCCCGATAGTGACTGATAATGAGTCGAAGCCTTATGTGCAGAGGAAACTGGTTTCGCAAATTCAAAGCTTCCACTTCCGCATCGTCTTCTTGTCGTTGTCTGCGCTGAAAATTTTGAAGGACCAGCAGTGGTACGCAGCTGCTGTGATGACTTATATGAACTCGTAGCAATTGACGAGGAGAATGTTTGACGACGGACCAGTGACACCCTGTTACCTTCCAAAACTGAAGAAGCTGACAAAGACGAAGAAAAACTACTGAAAGTATTGGTCCGCGATGAAATCCTAGGACTGGAAGAAGTTGACGTTAATAATGAAAATGATGGAGTACTAAAAGATGAAACTGGAGAATTTGATGTATGAGTGGAACTGGGTATGCAACGCGCTACAGTTGATGCTTTGGTAAAAGCAACCGAAAGTGGAACAACTCTTGCACAAGAACTTTCCTTCACATCGGGTTTCGTTTGCCGCGATTGCCCCGTTTTAGACAACTTTTGTGAGAATGACTTGAGTTGCGACTTTGAGACTAATGAGGAACTCTCAAAACCGGATTCAGTTTGCATATTAATTTTATCCGTCGTTTTCCGCAATTTACTTACTATTGTCTTGTCAGTAATTATACTTTCTGAAACAGGGTGCATTTCTTTAGTTTGAACAAGACGTGGGGACGAACGTGTTTTCAACGCAGAGAATGCTGCTGAGCGTAAGTTGTGTGAATGTGACTTATGCAACTGAGGTCTAAGTGTAGCTAAACGTGATGCCGATGCTTTTGAGCGTACCTCGTCCACAGAACCAGGAACATCGAATCCAGTGAGATATGTCAATGAGATCTCATCATCACTTTGTTGTTCGTCATTGTCTTCCTCCATCACATCCTCCTGAGCTTTCATCCACTCATCCTTCTTCGAATCAATCATAGCCTGTAATTGTTACAATTTTTAGAGATCCCGCAGATTTTTTTGAGACCGTTACAGGGCAAAGCAGAATATAAATAAATATAATAAAAAGAAAAAACATTGTACTGCTTGAAACGAGATAAAATGCTTTTTGCTCATATAAAGAATATCATTATCTTATTTCATAAAAAGTCGAATGATGTTGATTCTGACAAGTATTATTCATGTTTCTTCAATATCATTAACCACCGGCATCATTTGAAATATGCATCGTATTTAACGAAATTTAACAAATTCTGTCTGAAATACGCAAAAATAACAAAAGAATACAATAACCTTAGCTTCTTTTACTTCTTCTTCAAATTCTGGTTTGTATTCTGCTTCCAAAAAATTGACTGCATATCGTTCGATTGGTTTTAACTGTAAAAACAGAAATTCAATAGAAATTTCATTCTATATACTGCATCTATTTCAATCAGAACTGTTCTGGGAAAAGCTTTTAATTTCAGTTTAGTGATTTAAACGGATTCTATTACAATCGTGACTTTTTATTTAACGTTATCCATTACTGTGGATGAACTTTAATCACAAGAAAAAAACTCCCAAGTTCGAAAAGAAGCATAGCATATCATAACTGCAAGTATCTGCACAAGATGAACAGAGATACTGAAACTGCAAAACTACAACAACGTTTATTATCTCTCCAAACAACCAAAAAATAATTAACTAAAATAATTAACACTGCTGACATTGCTGAACTCTATACGGAATGAATAGGAATAGAGAAATATTATAACATACCTGATTTATTAGTTCTAGATATTTGGATTCAATTTTTTCTTGACTATTCTCCATGGTAGTTACTAGAGCGTTTTCATCGAATTCTGCAATATCTGCTTCTACTTCAGCATTTGCTCGTTGTGCTGCATAAACATCCTGTATATCTTCGACCGTTGCCATTGCCTAGAAAAATCAGTTCATCAGAATGCATGCTATGCTATCACATTCATGTAATTCCATTACGTATTGTTGGTGGTGAGAGCTAATCAACAAATCAGTCCACCTATTGGCCACCTGAACATAGACATGAGGTGCAAAAAATTCTGTTTAAAAGACTATTTGAAGAGCACATTCATTCCATATAATTGAATAATATCAAACGCAAAGGCATACCTTCTCAATCTCTTTATTATCCGCCACGGCAACTGGTGCAACGACGTCTGCGACGTTCGCAACCCCTTCGAATAAGTCTCTCACATTATCACCTTTGAAAAATTCCGGTGTAAAACCTCCTTCATCAATCGCCATTTCACCGAGACGTCGTTTCTGCATCGCTTTTCGCAGAATATTTTCTTCGATTGTTCGCTCGCTAACCAGCCGATAGATTGTGACATTTCGTGTTTGTCCAATCTAAAAAGTCCACAAAAATAATACTCCATAACTTCTGCAGATTTTTTAGACTTATTTAAAATTTCAAAGTCATGATAATTGCTAATTTTAAGCTATTCAAATATAATGCAATGTAATGCTAATCCATTAATGTATTCATCATTGATTAAGAAACGAGGTATTCCTATGCCACTTGATCGAGTTGGAAGAATAACTTACACGATGACAGCGATCTTGCGCTTGTGCATCCATCGTTGGATTCCAATCTGAGTCATAGAAAATTACCGTATCTGCACCAGTCAAATTAACACCTATGCCACCTGATCGAGTTGAGAGAATGAAACAGAATATTTTTGGATCTGCATTGAAGCGTTCCGTCATTGCCTAAAATTATATTATATGCCCCGGATTTTAGAAACCGAAATTAAAATTTTGTTCTCACTTCTCTTTTCTTACTCGAACATTTTACTGTCTTTTCAAACAAGCAGATTTTAAGCAAATTCTACATTAATGTTGTTATTTCTATTTTTATCTCCTAAATAACTATTGCAATATAATGCTAAATGTTAGAATAGGAAATAAATGCTTCGATATAGCAGTTAATTTTCATTCTATGAATTTATGAATGGGAAGATAAGAGATTTAGAGCTTTTTGAAATGTAAGGAATTTCTTGTTACTTGTCTTTGTTCAATTCCAGTCGTTCCATCCAATCGAAAATACTGATAACCATGGAATGACAAGAAAGCTTGCAAGATATCCAAAACCCGTGCCATTTGCGTAAAAATTAAACAGCGATGTTTGTAGAGGAAGAGATCACGCAACAGACTGTTTAGTACTTGCAATTTACCTGAAGCTTTCTTACGGAATAGTAACGTTAACCTTAATAATACTGAAATTGAGATGAAGAGATGTCTAAAACTTTTCACAGTATTTTATCCAAACAGTAAAACAATAGAGAAACTGAGACAGTCGGGAAAATTATCCAAAAAGAAGTAGAAGCATATAAACAAAGGATGCATAAATGCAAATTGTTAAAGTCAAAAAAAGAGACACTTACCACAATCATACTCAATTAACCGTAGTTCCGGAAATTGAAGCTTTTGCATCATATCCATATGAGAGAACAATCGGTCGGAATCCAATACTATGCGATGACATTCTTCATCCAAATCATCCCATTCTTTTCGTATATAGGCGTAGCATCCAGTACTGCTAATTTGTAAAACAGGTTCATCCGCTAGAGCACCATGTACAAAAACAGTGAATCTGGAAATCACAAGATATGATGAAAGCTTTCGCATCTTGCAATTAATTTTCGACACTATTTACAAACGAATAAATATATCTGAATTATTTTTTCTCAAAAATTATGCGAGCGAATATCACTAATCAAATTATTTGGTCGTCTGACATTTTCCAACACTGAGAGAATGAAATCTATTTAATTTCCTAAAAAAAAGTGTCAAGAATAACAACTTTACCTTTGTGACGCATCACTAGTCCAATCAACCAGCGATTGTCCCAACCATCCCAACGAGTCTATAATAAGTCCAAAGTTGAAATATCAATTGCAATTGTTTTTTGTCTTTTTTGCAAAATGCTAAAATAAACTTATGGAAAATTTGAAAGCAAATCATACCTTTTCATAAAAAAAATTATAGAAAACCATAAAAGAAAAACAATATTTGCACACCTGTTGATAAATTACGATAATGTTTTTTACGGCACAGTTCTTTTTTGATAATAAATAATAGTTCATCTGATACCAAAGGAGTGCGACAAACATTGGGAAACAACAAACGTCGAGAGCAAGTTGCCGCACATCGTTGCAATCTTTCTACCTCTATCTGTTCCATAATTTTCGATGTATCTGGCTTAAAGCGAATGAACATAACTAGAAACGGCCATATCTTTGTTCCACATTTTCAAAATATCAGAAGAATAACTGACGAGTTTATTTAGAATGTAATAAATGAATTAAACAATACAGAGAGATATTATACTTTTTAAAGAAATGTATGGATAAAAAATTCCACAAAAATTTAAATGAGGAAGATCCTTACTCCTTCCCTGAAAATATGAAAGCAATACTGAAGCCATAAAAATTAAAACCTCATAAACTCTAACTTTATATTAACCGAATTTCAATACTTCTGAAATCAGAAAAAGTTAAAACTACGAACTGTTGGATGCAAATGTAATGCTCACCAAAACAAGAAAATCATATAAGTCTGATCCTTTAGCAACCTGCTCTGCAGCTACGGCTGGTTTCACTTCATCAACTTCCATCATCTCAACTTGAACTCGCTTGATATCAATTCCAGTGTCGACATTACCCACATTAGCAGATTCTTGCTCTAAGAGCTTCACTTGTTGTGCCCGACTTATCTGGAAAAAATTTAATCTGTTTTCATTGATAACTGAATAAAAGCAACCATTATCACAACCTGCGGAAAACTCCGTGAGTATAAAAAGGAGCGGTATAACGATCTAAGCGACCTTTCAGTAACCTATACGATTCATAAATAACCAAAACAGACAAAGATAGATGTTTGGGTTGTTTTGAATATTTTTTCAATAGCATACCGGAATGGTTGCAGCAATATGAGTGTCAGGAAATGATGTACACCCATTGTTCACCGTTCCAGTACCTTTTGCAGAAGCATCAGCTGGAGAACGTGTTGGTGACAAAATCGTTGTAGAACGAAATGCCGGCTGAAATCAGTGATTTACAAAAAATCCCTCCAATAAAACAGAAAATCTTTTCCAAATTAATCGAAACTGCAAACGTTATCAAGTTGAAAAAAGAATTAAAATTGGTGAGAAATTAACAAATGATTTTACTTTGAGCAACGGAACAGCTGTGCTCTGTCTCGCTAACAAAAGTTTTGGTGATTGCAATGTTGCTTGCATCGGAGTTCCAGCTGATGTCCTAGTAGCAGAACTAACAGAAGTAGTCTGTGAAGTTGTTGCACTAGAAACTAGAAGATGGCTGCCAGCCACAGAACTTGGTTCACACTCACGAACTGTATGACCACCAGTACTATCAACTACCTGTGAAATATTATGAATTAGAAACATAAAGAAATTCTAACTTTAAATATATTTTCTAGTATTTTTATTGAATAAAAATTCAATAAAAATACCAGAAAATTTAACCTCAAAATTTAAACACAAAACCGTACCAGTTGATAAACTCGCGCATTACCAAGATCATCGACTGAAACATACAGCTCATTTCCCCGCGGGATTCCTGAAAAACTGAAGAATAAGAATGAAAAGGTAATAACATTCTGATAATTTAATGAGAAGCAAACATTCGATATTTAACATTGAACATTGAAAATTGAGAATACGCCTATTAAAACTTATGGGCTATAATTTGTTAAAAGTGACAGCAATAGTTAACAGTTGAAGTAATCTGAATTGATGTTGATTTCTGTATTATGGAAACCTGTTCCTAATACAATTAAAAAATATTTTCCTACCTGCTGCTGGTAACGGAACTGGCATGAAAACCTTTGATCCTTCTCTCGTCTGCGGTTGTGGATGCAACTGCTGAAATTTACAAGTTTCATAGTACTAAAAATTTGATTTGTATGTTTGGAAATTTCCCAATGAAACAAAATTGCTAGCAAAAAAACGATAATCACAGTTAATAGCAAACAAAAACTTTCTTAAAACAAATGATGGGGAGAACAGAATTGTACTGACCGGTGGCGGTCGTGAAAAATGAAACCCTTCTACATTTGGCATTGGCACGTCCACCGGGTTCGAAAGATAATCATTTAACATTTGTTCATTTATGGCTAAACGACGTCCTTCGCTGTATGCGAAGAGAGAACCACATGAAGGAGAAATTTCGAAGAGATCCAAAACATCCGTTTTTTCGAGGTCTTTTCTGAAATTTTGAAACCAAATAGAGCATATTCTAGCCAAATACGAATAATTTATATTCAAAGTATAGCTGCAAATGCACAATAAAGTCAAAACTTGAAAAATCACTAACCCTTGACAAATGTTTAACAATATACTCGGTAAAGTAACAGTAATACGTTGCATTACAAAAGGTGACAATATCGGTCGAGGTTCAAACAAATTTGGATGGTTACAACATTTTCGGAGCTGCATAACAATATTCAACACTGACATAACACTGCCAGACCGCAAATTTTCTCTCGTTCTAAAAGTTCACAATCTGAGATATAACTTGAAGCTTCAGAGTTATTACTCATAAATAAAAGAAGTTGATGCTGACAGATTTCACTTGGATATTCTGAATATTCACTTGATGATATTACAATGAGTCTTAAAAGGAATCCTAACTAATACAAAATGTTAGTCAAATCATTTTGGTAATTCCGTCATGCTTTCCAAATTCGTAATCAAACGAAAGTTTTCCATTTTATGTGGTAAACATAATATAACACAAAATAATGTAAATATATCCTACGTAACAGCACAAAGGCCTCAAGAACGGTATTTAAATGAGTAACACCTGAATTTAAAATGTTTTTAGATAGCAAAGAACACACATTAATTTGCTCCATATAGCGCTGTTTTCCTATTTTAAATGATTCGAAAAGAGAACTTACGATCTCCTGGACATGAAATCATCGTAAAGACAACGCTGCCGCTTCGATAATGGACATTTGATGATATGTTCCGTCTTCTCTGGCAGCTGTTTCTCCACATCACTTTTCAGACGTCGTAAGATGAATGGCCTAAGAACCTGAAATTTCGAGAGATGAATAAAATTTTCAAACACTAGATCGGCTTCATAATAAGCATTGTAATGTCGGAAGCCATATTACTTTTAGGACTACATATAAGAAATTTGAAGACTGCTGAGATGAAACATTCGATTACTTATAGCTCTAACTATAAATATAAACTTATAAACTGGAAGTGATCATATACAAGTTTAGCAAACGAAATCTATCACATTATTCTATATACAAATTTACTTATTAGATTCCTATCGATCTTGCCTTAATCAAAAGATAAACTCTTAAGCTGTATGAAACTTCCTCAAATATACTCTGTTAACCACACTTATGACATGAAAAATTTTTTAGAAAACTAAAATTCTTCTGAAATATACGTACTTTATGGAGCCTCTGTATTAGAGGAGCATTCCATTCCGTATTACCTTCCATCATATCATTTAAAGGATTACTAAACCAATCTTTGAAATCGTTATGTGAAGCAAAAATAGCTGGCATCAAAAAATGCATAAGAGACCAAAGTTCCATCAAAGAATTCTGCAGCGGAGTACCCGTCAAAAGTAGACGACGACGAGCACGGATATTGAGCAACGTTTGCCAACGCTGACTTTTGAAATTTTTGATATTTTGTGCCTGTAAGAAGAATGTACTTTCGAACTAAAAATGCAGCTAACGGAATCTACTATTTCTTCAGTAATATTAAGTAATCATACATAATATACTTGAGCTCTCTATGAATATTTTTATAACAAAAATTTTACCTCATCTAGAATAAAATACTGCCAAGTCTTATGTTTAAATGACCGAATATCCTGCGTAACAATTTTGTATGAAGTAATACAAACATGAAAAGCATTGGTTTTAGACCAACCCTAAAAACCTCAATTATCATAATTATAAAACAATCATTCATTAAATAATAATGACGGATATGACCACCTGTGAAAGTCCTGAGAATAGCATTTTTCAATCAAACTATAGACATAGAATATGAAATAGAAAGGAACAGAGAATCATTAAAAGCAGGAAAATGTACGAACTTTCCGTTTTTCAGCTCGCTCTTTTTGATTACCAAAATAAGTGAGCAATTTGAAAGCTGGGCACCACTTTTTAAATTCCATTTCCCAATTTAGGATCACCGATGTTGGTACAATAATAAGATGTGGACCCCAAACATATTCTTTACATGCTAGATGTGCAAGCAGAGCTATCGTTTGTATCGTTTTTCCTTAAAATTTTGAAACAATTTTCACAAAATGATAGAATTGGTAGTTCAACTTAAAAATTTTATCAATTTAGGAAACGACATACCTAAACCCATCTCATCAGCTAATATGCCGTTCAAGCCATTGTCGTATAAAGTCACTAACCAATCCAAGCCAACCATTTGATATTCTCTTAATGCGCCCCTAACTAAATGTGGTACTTCCGTTTTCACTTGTGTCGTTTCTAAAGTGAATCCTTTTGGCTGAAATTTTAAAGCCTCCTCTGCAATATTTGCTAACTCCTTTTGTCTCTCTTCACTATTTTCTGATGCCAACCGATCATAATTTATAGCAGCGCTTATAGCGCCTTTTTCTGCATTTTCTATATGTGTAGAGTCAAAAGTTTCTTTTTCCGATACCGACGAAACGCTTTGCGTAATGGATGCACTATGTCGTGTCGAATCTTCCTCTGAAATGAAAAGGATTTCAAAAAACGAAAGTTTTAAATCTATGAAAAACATAAACCAAATAAGTAAATTTAATATCGCTAAATAAACAAATAGTTATTTGAAAACAACCGCTATGACAAATACCCTGTGTGATTTCCGATGCTGTATATTCAGTTGACACTTCACTTTCTTCTGGATGTTTACAATCGGCTAATGTACCTTGTGTCGGCTCAAACAAATCCTCCTGCTGCTCCGATTTTGAAAGACCTTCCAGATACCCACGTGGAAGCTGGAATTAAATAAAAAGTTCAACATTATATATTTCTTCTAATAATGTACATGTTAAAAATGATGATCATAAACTTCATACTAACATGACATTTCAATACACCCTTCCCTGGCGTGTATTTTATAAAGAATGCAAATAGTTCAAAAAAAAAGAGATTTTGATTAACATAAACTCATTTTCTTTGAACGTCACTACTTTTTTGTTTTTTTTTACGATTCTACAAGAAACATACTGAGTCAAGAAAATCTTCAAGTTCAAGATTCCCTTCGGCCACTAATCCTTGCATTTCCTCTTCGACATTTCCATCCCCTGTTTCAGCATCCGAGATTGAAATATCATCCGAATCAGTTGAAAAACTTGCAGCATCTTCATCTTCAAGATATCCTTCATTATGAAAAAAATCTCGTTCACTCAAACTATGAAATTTGCAATTATTTTCAAAAAAAAATCGTAAATTTCAATTACAAAAAATATGCTATTTTCGAATATTACATTCAAAGATTAATTAATGGATTAGAATGGTAAATGAAGATGTAAACCTTTAATAATGTCACCACTCTGCAGCGACGATGCTCTGCTTGATTTTTCGCCTATTAAACCTTCCTGCACCATTTCACTTAATTTATCAGCATGACCTACCATCATTTCCAGTTGTTGATCTAAAGCTTTCCGCTTCATTGACTCGATTATCTCCTGGAAACAAATTAAAAGTTGGACTATGATCCGATATTTTTCCTTTCGCTAAAAAAATTAATAATTGGACTTACAACTTTTACATTTCTTTGGGTAGAAGTTCTAATTCAAAGATCACAAATGTGTGAGAATACAAAATGTAATGCAAGACAAAAACCAGCTTTTAAAAGTAAAGCGAAGACAAAATCACAAAAATTTGTAAATTTACTACATGAAAATGAAAAAAAAAAATTCTCAACCTGTGCACGTAAATCAACCACTCTGTCAACATTCTGCCAAAAGTCTCGAACCATTTTTGCGATAAGCGCACAAACACGTTTTGCTTCCCTCACGGCTCGTTGTTCTGCTCGTTCCTTTTCTTGTTCTCGATCTCGCAACATCCGTGCAATTTGAGACGAGAACTATATCGGTAGAACCATTTATCAATAGTTTAAATATGCAAAAAAGATCTACATTGAATGTACTATAAGCTATTTTATCGCATTAAAATCTTGGCTTGAGATTTAATAACCTTTTTAGCTGCCTGACGTTTAAAAGTTCGTTCTTGACGAAAATCTATAGCCATCCAGCGCATTTCTTCTAACAAATAATCCCAATGTGTTTTATTTCGTGGAGGCATTTCAATCATGGGCAATCGGGACGCTGTCCAAAGACCTTGTCTTCGAAGTTCAGCAATTCGTGCTAATACTTGAGCTTCCTGGGAAGTAAAGATATGCTACAAGAAATACAATACGTTGTACAACTTTTAATTCAAAAATATCTTTTCAGTTAAAATTAGTTAAAAATACTCAGAGCATTTGATCTAGTTACTCTCTCAATCAATTATATTCAGTTACGCAAAGCACTTCTTCAAATGGTTAAACATTGTTTGAGAGATTAAAATGAAGTATTCAGTCTTTTTAGTTGAAATTCAAAAGTCTACTCAAGTTATGGATTCTTATGAAGTTGATACACGACAAAACTTGTATACTTTTCGTAGCAAAAAGAAGTCCCAAAAATCAATAAGGACTGACTTGCTTAGCCACTCGTTCAACACTTGACTCTACTCCAGCCGCTGAAGAACTTCGAGGTGTAGAATGAGCTGTAGCTGACGGTATTGAAGACGCCGGATGTGCTATAACCGTTGAAGTGGACGGCTGTTGCTCCAGATATGATGAACAAGGCTGTAAAGTTCAATGTTTGCGTTATATTCCAACCAAAAAAATGAACTATTTTACAGAACATTTGGAAGCAGAAAACTAAAATTCACAACAAAACAAAACAATTACCGATGCTGCACTATTTTCCTCCACTTTTATTTCAATAGGTGAAAGAGACGTTTCTGGTGCATCCAAAATTGGACGAATGTATTGTTTTCGAGTGATTGTATCCTCCTGCTTTTCTTCCGGACCCAATAGCGAATCCAGAGACATTCCGAAGCTGAAAAATTGGAAACAATAAAGGAACTGGAAGACGAACAAGGAATCTCATTTTCATGACAATATTTAATATAGATGAAAATATATTGAGACCGTTATTAAAGTTATGACGGTTATTTCAAACTAATTAAAGAAACATGCCCTGCACTATCGCCAAATGTCAACTCACTGCCAACGATCCCAGCATCAATTTGATCCTCACTTTCATTCCCAATACTTGCCCTGGAACATATTAAACAAAGATACTTTCTGACTGTAAATTTTGAACAAATAACTCCAATTCTTTTTAATTCTAAGGCAAAGCGAGCAAAAAAATTGACCTCTCTAATGCGACATTTTTTCTAGTATTATGGATGAGTCGCATTTGCGCTATCAGCCGGACGCCTAGCTCTATTTTCGCATCTGTTTTCCTTCTTGTACTGATACCTTCTCTTTTGGAGCATCCCTCCAAAGGGTCGTCACTATTGAGACGGCGTCGTCGACTCTAGAAAGAAGGAATGAGGAAATAATTTAAACAAACAATTAATTTGATGTTTAATAACGAGAATTCGATTCCAAATGCTATATAAGTTTGATTTTCAAAACACATTTTATTAGTTCATAAACTTGATTTCAGACATCAAAAATCGACAAAACAATTAATCCATCGCTAATATGGTCCGGTGCACCAGATATTTCTTACTTCAAATAGAACAGTCACCTAGGAAGTTGTCAGCCATTTAAACAACATATACTGATTTTATGTTACTCTATGCTGAGTGATACTCACCATTTATAGGATAAGAAAAGACGTTTGCAAGTTTCGAAGTATTAAAAAATTTAAACTTTCGAAATGAGAACAAATAAATCAAACTGATGTACAGCTTGCTAGCGTAGTGATCACCGTCTTCATAAAAATGAGCCATATTTGTTGAGAAATTCAAAAAATGAAAAATCCCAAAATTTGATCAAAATATGCGGAACAAGTTCACACTTACGGGAGGTGAAGTGTCACCACCTGATGAATCCATCGATACCACGTCATCTGGATAGGTCGTGCTTGTCGTTGCTGCAGTAACATTGCGCCGTGAACGACGGACGGGGCGTGTGGTGCTACTCATGCTTGAATGGCAGATATCAAATTAACAGTCATGATGCATTTCCATGTTGATTTTTGCAACCTTCCAATATCCTGCAGTAATTTCTTTAACCACTATCTCGTGATAACGTCCCTCCCTATTTTCGACAAGGTGAAATCTACATCACCATTCATACTTCCCCCGTTCCCGACCCTAGAATCAAACTTCCCGAGCCCGCTTTGACCTGCGGGAACAGGCGGCCACAGCAATACCGTACTCCCTCCAACACGATGAGCAATCGGGCGTTACGAGAATCATACCATTCAATGCAACTGAAAATTCTCAGTATTCTCATTTACAACGCCATAGTGTAAGCTGTCCTTGAGTTCTTTTCATTTCGAACTGTGGTCTTTATTCTACTTTGAATTAGTTTGAATTGCTGTTAGATAGTTCTTATGGATTAAGCTCAGACGTGAACGGAAGGGAAATGATGATAAGCGAAGAAAGGTTACTTTGAGACATTAATGCAAAAAGTAACTTGCTGTTTTATATTATCAATATACGAATGATGATATTTATGCATGATTAGCAAATAGATAGATTAATATATATAATTTACTCATTTAAATAAGCCAAGTAGTGACTAAAGTTACTGGTCATGCCTATTTAATTTATTATCTAATCAATTCTGCTATAAGTGCAATTATTAAATGATATAAGCACATCCAGGAAGCAAAAGAGATATATCATCAGGAAAAGAAAAATTATGTCACCAATAACAAGTATATAGAAGCACAGAGCATTATAGAAGTATGCGTAGATGAGAAAACAGTCCTTCTTCATATGAGAATTGATCCAGTTTAAATAAATAGAGAATAGTCAATTTTGTAATATGTGGATGTCTAAAAAGGAAGAAGGCTTTGTTTGAAGTGTTGGATCTTCCTTATTTACATTCAAAATTTGCGCTACAGTTTGGTTTTCATATGAAAAGATTTCGGATTATTTCTACTCGTCTTCCAAGTTTCAGCTTTTTCATCCAGCGCTTTTAAAATATGAAAAATTCAAGTTTTGAAATTCATATATGAAATTTATAACGCAAAATGGAGGTTTAATTTTATAGCAAAATGTTTTTATAGCAAAATGGCTTTAGCACTCCTAAGTGTTAATATTTGTCAATTCAGTGGCTGTGGACTTAACTTTGGAAACCTTCACGATTTGCTGCAACACATCGAGGAGACACATATTCGTAATTTATTTTATCAATTTTTGTTGTTTTTTGGTACAATGCCTATTTTTCACTTTCAAAAATTCTCTCTATCCTATCAGATAAGTTTTCCATCCTACTGTAATGAAAGATACTGGTGAAGTTTGGTACCTCAAATATCACGATTCTAAAAGCTCATTCAAAGTTTTAACTTCGTTTTGTTAAAAAGATAACGTTTGAGCATAATTATTTCTTTGAGCAAATAATAACGAATGATTGCATGTGAATACTTGACTTATTAATTTTGACTTTAGTTCGTTACTTGTTGCAGCTATAGTAGAAGATGAAATAAAGAAAAAAGAAGAAAACGCTAAAAACTCTTCGTTGGACGATGATCCTTCGAAAGCTGCTGCACTAACTTCCGTTTTTCCTTTAAGCACTATTTGCAAGTAAGCGTTCTGTTAAAGTCAAAGATATTTTTTCATCGTAATTTTGTTATCTGGAAAAATTAAACCATAACTTTTATGACTAAACTCCAGAATTATATACAAGTAATTCATGTTTGACGAAAAAATTAAAAAAATGAAAATTCCCACTGTTTTTCGTAGTAAATTCAATTTCTTCTAATTTCAATAATGTTTCTAGGTTATTTTCAAAGCTTCCTCCTCAGAAAGCGGTTCCCGTAAATCTTGAACCCGTAAAGCTTGCGATCGGCCACTACAGGTTTGTAATTGTAAAGCTTTCATAATGTCTTCAAAAATGTTGCTGAAATTCAGTGCTTCTCCTGCTCTCTTTGACTCTTTGTTCTGAAGTATGCTTCATTGGACGTACCAACTCCACTACATGTATTGTAGGCATATCAAATGATCGTGTCTCTTCCACTTAATTTATTCTAAAATTCATTCTTTCTAACGTTAAATATAGATGGTGACTACTTTTAGACCACGTCCGTGGTTTTCCAGGAAAAAAACATTGGCTGTTACAGTTGCTGGCACGAATGTTTTAGGACAAGCTGGAGACAAATCGCGTTTTGGTAGTTTTCTAAATTTTAATTTATTACTTGTCAATTGGTACGTTATTTATTATAGAAAGGATGCAAACAAAGTTTGTTTGCTTTGGAAAGTTTGACATCGAAGGCTTTCCACAAATTCTGAGAAATTTTAGTTACAGTATATTAAGAAATAAATCTGCCTAAAGCTTGCGAACGCTTTTTCTTTTTAAATAATGAGAGTTCGAAAATCCAAAGTGATTTTATTTTTGAAGCTATTTCGCAAATTTTCAGATCCTCATGATGAAGAATCGAATGACTCATTCAGAAATGAAGACTGTGATGACTATGAGCAAGGGTAAGATTCAATGATGGTTCATATTGCTTTGTTTAATCTTTGAAGTTAAGCATTTTGTAGAAAAGTTCGAGAAACTCGCAATATTTTTTTTTATGAAATACTTTGTGTTCTATGCTACTGTTTGTCTTTCTCAAATAAGATTAATATTAAAACTTATCACCTATTTGTCCAAAATCCAAATCGTTATGAATTTTTGCTCTTTCAAAGTCCTTTTTTTATGCCTCCTTTATTCGATTGTACAAATTTTGTCTGAGCTGCATTTCAAATATATAGGTCTGATGAAAGACGACATAAATGTCCAGTAGAAGGATGCAACAAACGCTACAAAAATTTGCAAGGAGCACGTTATCATGCGCGTCAAGTACATGGTTATACTGAGGATAATGGTGCAAATAATGCAGTATCATTCGACTTGACTGCAGTGGTACCTGGACAAGTTGCGCCATTGATACAGTCTGGCGCACCTAGCAAATATGCAAAGTTTGTTGTTTCTTTAAAAAAATTTGAAAAAAAGACGAGATTTTTTTTGTTAGAAAATTTAATAAGAAGGAATTTACTTTTTCGCGGTTTAAACTTCTTGCATATTTTTGCACTTGATTTAAATTTGGCTCTAATTCAGACATAGCTTGAAATATTTGGGATAATATTGAACTTAACGTCAAAATTTGAACTTGAATGATGTTGAAATCTTAAAGCCCGTATCATCTGCAGTTTACGTCCTTACAAATGCAGCCAGTGTTCAAAGCGTTACAAAACCATTGTTGGATTAAATAATCATGTGCAACAGTCACATCAACGTATTAATAACGGTAGGTTGCTCTTTCATTGAATGTGTAAGTTCTAACTCCTCAAGCAATTAATAAAAATGAAGTTGCAGCTGGAAATGCTACTTTGTCAACAAATTTAGTACCAGTTTCGCCTTCAGCCGTTTCTGTTTCAACAACACATAATAACGTTCCATCACCATCAACTTCCAATCATGTATATTTTTCTTCAATGGTAACATAGTATAGTTCAGATTGATGTAGTTATGGTGAATCATTTTGCGCTACATTTTTCCGATCGGAATATTGTGTACGCATAGTGAAAAGCATGATGCCATAAATAAAAGAGGGGGAGAAACATAACACATGAACCTCGAACTGAAAATATTTTGTTTTCATGTGGAAATCATGAAAAATTGATTAATTACAGGTGACCGCAGAAGGTGATGAACATATAGCAGTACCATCGAGTTACTTGACATCGACAAATATTTCGAATACAACACAAGTGCGAATCAACGCACAGCCTTTACTGCCTCTTCCGTCTGCTACTGGACATCAATACCAGCAACAGGTGAGATTACGTTGTTCAAATGAAACTGGGTTAGTTTTTCTGGCTTATGTCGAATCCGAG
The DNA here is from genome assembly GCA_013365365.1 of Cruorifilaria tuberocauda. Taxonomy (NCBI): domain Eukaryota; kingdom Metazoa; phylum Nematoda; class Chromadorea; order Rhabditida; family Onchocercidae; genus Cruorifilaria; species Cruorifilaria tuberocauda. The sequence goes on from JABVXU010000322.1 coordinate 63,487, forward strand.
TTCGGATTTAAATTTCAGATGTTTCAGCCCAATAATGTAACAAAGCTTGTATCGACAGCTAATAGTGTGATGACGAGAAATATGAACGTTCTCTCATCATATGGCCCACAAACAAATGAATCGCTAGCTTCAACCGCTTCTCGAACAGATACATCGCAGGTGATTGATTTCGATCTTATAGAGTGAAGTTGGGGCAAAAATATTGGAAATAGTGAGATAAGAAGGTCGATAATTCTTACCGCATCATCCTTACGTTTCATCCTGAACTCCTACCGCTCATCTCAAACTGACAATATTTCATATTCCTCTTGCTGAAGTGAAATTTTATTCATATTTATAGAAGCAAAATCAAGCTGGATACAACAAATAAGAAGCGCGGTTTCTAATCTTTAAAAACACTTTATTGGCTTCAGTCTTTCATCAATATAACATCATGTATTGATCATTTGGAAGTGAATAAGTTTAAAATTATCATGTACACATAAGTAATAATTATTTGGAAGCTCGAAATCTCCGAAATAATGGGTGTCGATCTTCATCTTTAACAGTTCTTGTTTTCTGCGTATATGAAATGGAATTACTTCCAGAGAACGACGAAAACGAACCTTCTTTTCGTACCGTCTATGAATTACACAAGGTAATAGAAGTGAAATCAATAGTAACTCGAAACAAAAGATTTTACATGGCTTTTTGAATTGTTGAATTCATG
>JABVXU010000323.1:0-63424 GCA_013365365.1 Cruorifilaria tuberocauda
ATTATTACTTCTATATTATTATTACTATTATTTTATTGTTATCGTTATCAATTAATAAAATTTTTTTCGTTGCATATTTATGCTGATATGATATGATAATCTTTACATTCGCACTTTTTATCATATTTTGATATATTTTTTTCTTCTTGGGACGAGTCAAAAAATTCTAGCCAATGATAATTGTGATTGAAATATAGAAAGTGAAGTTAATTGATCTGATCAATCGATCAATAGATAGTTAAATACTTGTACCTAATGATAAGGTAAGAGTATTTAAGCAAAAAAAAAGAAATGATTGGATAGATTAAAGAAAGAAAAATGAAAAATTAAGGAGAAAAAGCCAATAAATATTTGCAATAAGGCTTATTCCCTCTTTTCCTGGCATATATCGATACTGTCATCCATATCCTTCTTCCTTCTTCCCCGCCTCCCCGCTTTTCTGGCATATCCAATATGAAGTTGCGATTACTGTAACAATTCTTTTCTCTAACCTCTTAAAGCAAAAGATGGATTATTTCATACAATTGATAAAAGTTCTGCTGCTCGAAAGCTCTCCTAAAAATTGCACTGTCCTTGCATAGCAATTACTCACATGAAAGAAAAAAGAGAGGAGGGGAGGAGAGAGAGAGAGAGAGGGAGGGAGAAAGAGAAAGAGAAAAAAAGATAAAGGTTTCACTTTCAAATTGTATCATATCCGAGAAGCTTTCAAATATATATAGATATATATGTTTCTATATTCATTTTTATTTTCAAAACTGATAGTCTTCGGGAATTCCTTTGGTTTTTTTTTTTTTGTAATTATGAATTCTGTGCTGAATCAAGTTTCATGCTTATAAAGTTATTAGTTAATCATGATACTTGATTGTAATTGTTATACAGATTAACATACAGTAAGACAGTATCAGAATAGGATGATTGTGATTAATCATGATTATTATGCTAAATGAGTTCAATTGTCAATTGTTAGACATGCTATTTTCATAATTATATGGAAGAGCGGAGATTAAAAGAATGAAATGAATTGAAATACGAGAGAAAGTAATTCGAAAATTTCATTTTGTTGTTTGCATAAATTTTCTTCTTGATATTTATTGAAATTAATTTTATTTATATTTGTAATTAAACCATTAATTTAATTTCCGATTAAAATACATTGGAGTAATTAATGAGAGAAAAATTTTTTCTTCAATTGTTTTAATTTATTTGTATTATCTTACAATTGCTTCGAAAGAAAAATTTCATCACTTTGCTTAATTTTGTTTTTCGATGAAATACAAAATTTTCATCAATGTGAATTACGAATAGTTTTCTAAAATACTGTAAAAATTCTGTAATACTGTAAATACTATGAAATTTTTATACCGTAAGAAATAATACAAGGATTAATTAAAATTTCATTAAATTATAATCAAGTTAAATTTAATTTGTCAAGCATAATAACACTGTAGTTAACTTACTAAATCTCAATTTTTACCTTCATCCTCAATTTTGTAGATAATTTTCTAAAATACTGTAGAAATTCGTGAAACTTTTTTGTCGTAATAAATAATACAAGGATTAATTCAAATTTGATCCAGTTATAATTAAGTTTAATTTAACTATTAAACATAACAACACTGTTGACAACTTACTGTTACAAATCTTGATTTCCACGTTTGTCACCATTTTTCCTGTTATCCTTAATTCCGCCTGCTTCGTCCAAACTGTAGTATGAATTAGTTATGCGATATGTTCACTTCAATCAATCAATGTTTACAAAAATCTTAAATGTTATAAGTTAAATGTTACAATAATTAAATGATTCATGCTGCTGGTTATTCGAAAACTTATTCAAAATTTCTTTTCCTAATAGAATTAAGTTTTCAAACCATTTTGTAAGCATAATTTAATTTTGTCCAAAATTTCGTTATCATTTAGTAAGGTTTATTTGAATCAGATAATAAGCGCAATTGTGACAGTACTCATTTCAAGTACGAATTTAGACATATGTACTTTTTTTAATGTGAATTTTGTATATATTCAAGTAGTAAGAATTTGCACTTATGCGTACGTAATATACACATACGTAACTTTACGAATTACGAACACGTAACTTTACTTTTGAATAATGGAATTTTTTAAATATTTAAAATTTTTCTTACCTTCGCCTTTATTTCCTAATTTTCTCCAAAGTTCTTCCAATATTTTGTAGATCGTATCGAAATTGAATAAGCCGTATAACAATTACAATTATTATAATTAACTATTAGCAAGCTAATTTCAGTATAACTTTGAACATTTGCAAAATTTGTTGAAGATTTTACGAATTATGAAGAAGAACATACAGGTATATATCGAATCGAATATATACAAATTAATTTTAGATGAATATTGAAGAAATTTTACCAGAATTATTTGGAGAAAAACGTGTCTACTACTGTCAACGTTGCTTAAATCACGGTTTAGAGATAAAACGGAAAAATCATAAATCAGAATGCGCTTATCGATTTTGTATATGTAATGATTGCCAGGTAGGTAAATATTAATACAGATAATGAAAAGGTAAAATTAAACGAAAATAAGCAGATTATTAAGAAATAATCGAATTTGCTATATTGTTCTTTTACTATTCATGAGTATTATCAATGAACATCAATATTAGCAAACTACAGTAATTACTTCGTGCTCTACAGTATCCACTCTATGTAATACCCGGAAATGGTAATAGGTTTTTATTTACGGTAGTAGTTTTCATTATTTAATTTCTTTAAGTTATCATTATTTAATTTCTTTAAGTTATCATTATTTAATTTCTTTAAGTTATTTTTATTATTATGCAAACTTGCAGTTTGCATAATAATAAAAATATTATAACTGCAATATGCTAATAAATAACAATAAGTTATTATTAGACTTATCGTAATGTAGAATTGCAACAGTACTACCATAGACTATTCTAGCATAATACTTCCATGCAAGCATAGTAGTATTACGATAGGATGGAATTTTTATTAGTAGAAAAATATGATCGTATATATTTGAAACTAACTGATACAGTATTTTATTATGATCGTATATATTTGAAACTAATTGATACAGTATTTATTAATCTATTTCAAAAATACTATTAGATCTGTTTTTATTAAATGATATGAGTTTAATTTATCTTATCAAAATCCAATTTAGATGGTTGATAAACGACGAGAGTTAAATTCACGATTATCACAGATTGAACCACCACCATCATTACAACCTCCAACATCAATACCACAACCACCACCATTAGCACCATCATCTTCATCATCATTATCATCATCTCTTTCTTCCTCTTCCTCATCATCATCATCATCATCATCATCATCATCATCTACATCATCATCATCATCACTATCATCATCGTCATCATCATCATCATCATCATCATCATCATCATCATCGTCATCATCAAATGGTAATATTTTGACGACAACCGTTCCTCTTCTACCGGATATGAGCATATTTTCTCCAACACCAGAACAAGCTATATCACCACCTTCTATGAAGGGAAAAGGTTGGCAGATGATGTTGTAGGTAATTCTATTTAAGTTTATATTGAATCCAGTAATCGAAAAATTATAATTTAAATTGTAAATTTGAATTTTCGTTTATTTAATGTTGGTACATTTTTTTTAATTATATAATTAATTAATTTCTAGAAAGGCGACCAAATTGTCAACGTTGTGCGCAACATTCAGTATTAGCACGATTAAAGGGACATAAGCGCTGTTGTCCATTTCGAGATTGTCCATGTGCCAAATGTCAAGTTGTTCAAGAACGACAAAAACTTATGGCTGATCAGGTTATCTTCTTCATTCCATGTCTCTACGAGTTTCTAGCATATCTAATTTATATCTCACAAATTGTTAAATTATTAATGAAATATATTTTTTAGATAAAATTAAGAAGACGACAAAAGAAACAAAAAAGTTTGGATGCTTTAAATGATAAGGATAATTTGCGAAGTAATATAAGTAAGTTTCTTTCCTTTTTTTTTGCCAATTTTTTTAAATTTAAATTTCAAGTATGCACAAAAAGAGCGCTTGTACAGTAATGCAAATTACGAAGTAAAATACAAATTGATTTCAAGTGGAAAAGTTAATTCGTTGAATTTTCTATTTATGATTTTAAATATTTATCTCTATAAGTTTAAATATTTATTTTTGCAAAAGTTATAAAAGTATTAAAAAGCATAAATACCTGAAAATTTCGAAAAAGATAGAAAAATTGAGATGAACTTTTGGAATTATCATATAATTTCTAGGCTTTCGCGAGCCATTATTTGGTGGCTGCTTGAAATGTGCCCAGCAAGCACTGGCTTATCAGCAAATTTTAACATTCATCGATCCAACTGCAACTCTTCAGCCATCCACATTTTCAGCTATTCTTGCAGCTTGTCCGCATAACAATAATAATAATATTAACAGCAATAACAGTAATAATAATAATAATAATAGTATTGACTACAGTAATAAGAAGAAGAATCACTGTAATAATAATAATAAAAATAATAATAATAATAGTGAAAATGACAATAATAATGATGGTAATGACAATAATCAGTAATAGCAATACTTAATAATTTAAATGAAATTTTATTAAGTGAAGAAATATATGCATGTTTAAAATTCTATTTATAATTCAAATTTCAAAGTTTCATTTGTAGTCAGAAATCATATTTATTCTTTAGATTTGTTCGTTAATTTTAAAATTATCTCAAAATTTCATTATAATTACAAATATGATATCACAAGTTTTAAATTTAAATTTAATTTAAAGATATTAGCATGCTAAACAATCTCATCTGTCCAAATAATTATTTCCATCATGCTTTAAGTGATACAGTAGAAAAAAGGTAATTTTGGAGCGGAAAAAAAAGGACTGTATTATATTAGTGATAAGTTTCAAGTAATATTAATGTTAAACTAGTGATAAAACTAGAATTGATTCAAATTAAATTAATGATAAATTGAACAATAAACTTTTTTGATTGAAAGAATCGATCATGATAAAAAATAACATTTCTTGAATTCTTAAACGATCAAATTTAGGATTTGCAAACAAAAAAATTTTCCAAAAATTTAACCCATTTTAATTTTAACTTATTTAATGACTGAATTTAAATTTCCGCAATCCTAAGAATTAAGGAAAAAAATGAAAAGTATTTTGGTATATTATAATTAGAAAATCAAGAATTTTAATTTATTTGCATTTATAATAATTTTCATTGACGTTTAGTTTACTATTTAGATTTAAATAATAACTGAAATTAATACTGTAAGCTAATTAAAGTCCTTTTTTTTTCGAAAATATTTTAATCCTTTTGTTTTATCATTAATAAAATTTCAAAAACATAGAAAGGTATGAAAAAATTAGTGAAAATTTGAAATCTTTTTGAATAAATTATTTTTCAATCATTGCTTTCAATTAATAATATTTCATACTTTTGTACATAATAAATCATTGGAAAGATTATTGTAATTGCTATTTTTCGATATCGTTCGTTAACTTCTCTCTGATATTTGTTAATTTTAAGATAATTGTTTAATAATGAAATTGCTTGAATCAGTTTATCAAATCAATTCTTCCATTAGTTTAAATGTTTATCAAAAAAATTTTCCAATTTCTTTGACTAAAATTAATTTTATTACTTCATGCATTTTGTGTACTTTTGTGCAATTTTTGTGTGCAACATATTTTGAAAGATATATTCTTTAAATCTTATTTTAATTTAGTGAAAGAAAAAAAGACAAAATTCTTTTTTTTTTCATTTCAGTATTACTGTATCGGTTGTACTTAATAAACCAACAATTACCTTAACTAATCGAGTGAGTATAGTATTCGAGTAATTCGAAAAAGAGATAAACGCCTTTTAGTGTTAAGCTATTAAAGTAATATATTCTTTTGATCGTATTTAAATTTAATGAAAAAAAAAACTTTTCCTGTATCAGTTGTATTTAATAAATCAATAATTACTTTAACTAACCGGATTACTATTCGAATAATTCGGAAATGGGATGGACGTGTTTTAGTGCTAATGATATTAAAGTATTCATATCATTTTAATTTATTGGAAAGTAAAACTACCGATGTTATTTACGAACGCATAATCATCGATATTCCTATTCCACCGTTCTTTCGATCCTAACAATTTCGTTGTAATTTATTTAATTTTATTTGTTTCTCTTCCATTCTATTCTATTCTATTCTTTCATTTTTAGGATTAGAAAAAGAGAAGAATCTATCAGACGAAGATAAAAAATAGAAATAGGAGAAGGAAATGGGAATTCTAAATCATCAAATTATATATAAGTTTATTGATTGAATTTTTTATCGTAAATAAATCGATAACAGCTTGATTATTTTTAAAATTTTAACTAAACAGATTAAATCAAACATTCTTATTTTGATTATTTGCAAAATTTCTTCAGTTGAATTATTTTACTCTTTCATATGCAAAAATTAATATAATGGATAATTATTAAACAGGAATAATCTATTAATCAAACAGATATCTTCGGTTCTGATTTTACAGTAATGCAGTAATAACATGATACAGTATGAATACAGTAATACTGTTATACGGTAAAATACAGTAATAACAAACTAATATTGAGGATAGAATAGAATGGAATAAAATGGAATGATATTTATTTATTTTGTTAAAATGATAATCAATCCATTCCAATCTCTGTATTGCCAAACACGCTTTTCCATATCTAATCATTTCATTTATATTGTAGTTTGTATCAAAAAAATTTTAATATTTCAACCAAAAAAAAAAGTCAACAAAAACAAACAAATAAACAAAAAACTTCGTTGCCATTCCCTCTCTTATCTTTTTTTTTTCAATCCTCTTTTTGTGTTTTCTTTGTTATCATATCATATCATATCGCTAAACACACGTATATTTTATAATATATTCGTTTTAGTGGGAATAAAATAAATTTCATTTTATATATAATTCCAGTTGTACCGTATCAAAAAAATGATGATTTCGGATTACAATTTCGAATTTCTCTTTCTCTATTTTATTTCTTTTTGTTTTTTTAAGAAAGAAAAAGAATGAGAAAGAGAAATTTCATTTTACTTTCGATATAATATGCAAAAAAGAAAAATTGGCTTTATCGAAAAGCTGCCACTATCTTTTTTTTCTTTCTTTTTTGCTTCTTCCTTCGGTTAAAATACATTTTTTTTGATTGGATGAAATGTGTGGAAAATAAATGCTTTTTTGATGAAAAGTGTAAAGCCGACATCCGATCCGATAAATTTTTTATCACTTACAGTAGTCCATTATCCGATAAAACATTGTGAAAGATAATCTTTTTGATACTATTTAAAGCAAGCGAAATGAATGCTAGAATTAAAATTATCATTGGAAGGAATAAAAAGTAAAAAGAGACAAGTAGGAAGAAAGGATCTTATAAGTTTTGAATTTTCAACATTTTAAATCTCAAATCTACCATATTCCAGTTAGTTAATATGTATTTGAGGAAGATTATAAAAAGCTATCAAAATGAGATGTAAATGAATAAAGAATGAAATAATGAAATTCATGCTTACACAATTTCATTTTACAGAGTAATTTAATGTTTCGTTTTTTTTTTTCGATTACTTTTACAGCCATTTATTCATTCATTCTTTATGAAAGAATTGCTAAATTAAAAAAAAATAAATTGCCAAGTTTTGCTAAATTTTTTAACTTTGATAACTTTTTCGCTTTTACATTTTCTCAATCTGTTGAATTTCAACAAATGAATTTAATAGATGAAAATAAGAAATATAAATAAAAACAAAAAAAGTCAATACTAATATTAAGAGGAATACTGATAAATAAAACAAACTTTTTAATTAATTAATGAATTTTTATTAATTAGTTTTGTATTAGTAATTAATATATGAATGATACATTTTATATTTAATCTTTTTTCGTATTAATTCAAACAATTATAAACAAAATACTAATATGAAAAGAATTGATAGCAATCAAAGAAGGTTAATACGTTGAAGTGTAACTATTTAATTATTCAAATTAATTCACCATTTGCCTGGAAAAAAAATGCAAAAATTTAAGCCTTGGCTCAATATATTTAAGCTTACAATAAAACTTACTTACAATAATTCCTAATACAATTCAGTAATCATTGATATATATATATATCTTAAGAAATTGTCATATTTATCAATCACATAAGCGTAGAACTTCGTAAGTGATAATTTTAGATATCAAAGAACCGGGTAAATCATTGCTATTTTTCAATTTATTTGGATTTAAATTTAAGCAATTTCAAAAATACAAATCTTATTCACTGATATTCTTTTTCCACGCATTTATGTTATTTTTTTCGTTTCAATTTTAATGGAAAAACTTTACACGTATGTTTAGAGGATAAATCTAACACTGATATGATATGTTCGAAATGATTGAACTGATTAATTTAACAATCATTTTATTTATTACATTTTCAATCGAACGATAATCAAACTTGTCTTCTGGAGGAATAATTTCACTGGAATCGTTTTTCATATTGTTACAAAGGTGTAGTCATTTCTTAATTTTTTAGCAAAAATTTTAAAAATACGTGAAAATTCGTTGTAATTGTAACTTCAGTTTTGGCTGATTGATTTCAGTTCTGGTGGTATGAAATATTGTAAAAGTATATTTTGGTACAGAGAAATCTCAGAATTAACATAATTTAACAAATGCAAGAATAGAAAAAATGAACGGAATGGAATAAGACAGAACAAAAATGGATTGTTTCAAATTTTACGATCAGAAAATCAAAATCTACGATATTGATACGATGTGACCCAGTTTTTTTCCGTTCCGCTTTCCGGAACATTCCACTTTTTGAGATAAACAAAATTATCTGAAACATGAAATGTTACTTTTACGAAATTTTTATTCGGCAGATTTTCTTCGACTTTTTTGAAGTATTCAAAATATTTTCATTCATTTGAATTTTTAAAGTATTCAAAGATTATCCTGAAATAATTGTTCATATTTTTGTGATATTCTGGAAACGGAAATGTCTCTGTTATCCGTGATATTGCATGTGATAAGATTGTAGAAAAATTAGATGTGAAAAACGATATGGTGTTTTCATTGAATATTTAACACGAGAAGATAGAAATGTTTAAACGTATACATTTAATAAGATACTCATACAACTAAGATATATACGCATATCTATGTCTTCTACGTTATCTACGTGTTTCTACGTTATCCACGCTTCCATACATATCCGCGTGTTTGCAAGTTTGTTAATGTACCACCTAGAAGTGGAAAAAATGCATCCAAAAAATTCCTTCGGTATTTGATGGTTGGCCGGTATCTTTCAATCTTACTTGAGCGTGCGGCATTGCTGTGGTGTTGTTTGTCTGCGAGCAAGTTGTTCTGTCAGCATTCTTCCTGGGAATGGTATTTGATGATTGCTTGCTTTCCTAATTAATTTACCTGAAGATTTATTGTATTTCAGGTAGAATGGATGACGAAGGAGCATCATCATCCGGAATTTCCAATCCATATGATAGAGATTCCGGTTTCGATGCTACTTCACATGAAGCGATGTATAAAAACAAAGGTAATATGTTGTCGAATTTTTTTCGTTTTCTTTTACTTCTACCAGACTATTAGAAGTTCTTTTCTTCATTTATTAATGAGTGAGTTTTTTGTGTTTGGAAGGAAATCCAAATTCACTCTTATGGAACATGTACTGATATTAAAAAATTATCATGGTATGAATCTTTGCTTTTATGACATATAGGAAGTATTAAATATATCAATTATTCAATATTGTAATCCACGAAGGCAAGAAAATATATCCATGACATGAGATTCTATTTAAGTTTTTCTTTTGTTTGTGTTTTTTTTTCCACGTATCACGGAATGCTGTAACCTAGATCTCTTTTTGTTTTCTTGGATAAAATGTTTAATAAGCAAATGGAATGGGTTTTAGGCATGACATCAGATGCTATGCGCAAACGACGTGAAGAGGCTTGCGCTGAAATCCGTAAAGCTAAACGATATGATGACTTAAACAAACGACGCCAAATAGATCTGGCACCAGCTGATGAAGATGAAGAACCGGGGCGTGAACCTGTAAGGTTTTATGTACTTACATTGAAAAAAATATTTTGCAGAACAGTACATAAGTTGTGCTTATTTGATATAAAAGTGTGATTCTCTTTGAGGAAGATAATGTACGGCTATGTTCAGCGTACAGAATTCGTTACAATTATTCCATTGCCAAGCATATCATTTATGTAAATAACGAGGAATATGTACTTTCTTTCTTTGCTGGTTTTTAGGATTCTGAAATCATTTCACGCTTTCAAGTCCTGTGTGCATTATATATCCCCGCTTATACACCGGGTCAAATATTAGATAAAATAACTACTGAAGAAGAAAGTGAATTTATATAGATAAAATTTATACAGATTGTATGGATGAAGTTCAGAAAGAATCGTTTCAGGCTAGTAATGCAGTGGATGAGCGAATCATTTCAAAGTTGAATGGTCAATCTGCGGAAGAGATCGAGGAAGCCCTGGATTTTTACAGACGACGTTTCCGTACAAGTAAATTTACGCGTCCTAATTTTGATATCTTGAATTAAAATGATGTAAGACGTTAACATTCATAGACAAATATATACTCTGTGATCGTAAACTCAAGTCTTGCATGTACTCTTATACAACAACCTTAACATGTGATATGTGACTATATGCATTAAAAGGATACTATATAACGATTATTTGCTAGTATGTTTGAGAGAAAGAATGATCCCTTCTCTATCAATTAATCTATCTAAAATATAAAAGCCGAGCTGCCGATATGTTTAGCTGAAGGTCGAAATACTTATTTAGTTCTCTTGATCATTCAAGTTTCCCAAAATTATTCCGGAAAGAATTTCTCTATTTTCATAGGAGAATACTGTTGTTGCAACATCTTCAACTTCAATTTTTGATTAAATTTTTGCGATGGAATTCACTTAATACAGTTGAGAAAAATACAATATATTAAAGATAACGCCAGCGATGCGGCAGATGAAATTGTTGCCTTGAATTTAATACCTCGCATCGTGAATTTGTTGCAAGCTGGACCGACTCTTAATATACGTCGAACTGCTACTCACGTTGTTGGCGCCATTGTTTCTATCTGTTCAACACATACCGAAGCAATTGTCAAAAGTGGAGTTGTTCCAGATTTGGTCGATTTGATTGGGTAGTGTATTTTTTAAAGCAATTTCCTTTGATAATTAATATTGTTGGTATGATGCTGTAAATTTCTTTATTTATTAATAGTCTAAATGTTAATTATATAAGTGCGATTGATTTCTTTCAGTAATCCAGATCGTGAAATGCGTGAGCTAACTTTATTTGCGCTGGGTAATATAGCTGCCGAATGTTGCGAATATAGAGATCTCTGCATCGCACATGGTATGGCTCAGAAAATGACGATGATGCCAGATGTGTAAGTCTTGCAAAAATTTTCACGCCCTTTATGCTCTAATTTTTTACTTTATTTATTTTATTTTATAGTTATTTGGATTTTAAAGATCTTATTTTCCTTTTCAGCACCATGACATTGATGGAAGCACGATGTGCTGTTTGGGCTGCTTCGAATTTGTGCCGTGGAAAAGATCCTCCTGTGGATCTTGAGAAGGTTAGTACAGACTGAAATGTTTGTGCTGTTATTACGGTGAGTGAAGTTTAGCTATGCAGTTAACTCGTTGTTAATCCAATATAAAAAGTCATTTTGCATCCCCAACTTTACGTTGTTTCTAATTATTTACTCTGCTTTATAAATCTTCAAATATATTACAACTTTTCATAGCAATGCATTTAAACTTTTTATAGTAGATGAATTTCAGATCTCAGTGCTACTGCCATTGTTCAACGAAGCCTTGTACAGTAGTGATACATTAATCATCTCAGATGCTTGTCGTGCATTTGGTCGGTTACTTGATGCTACACCCGAAAGCTCATATAAATTTATTCTGAAGCCAAATACTATTGAATGTCTGGTTGAGCATATGGGAAATCCCAATTCGAAAATATCATTGGCAGCATTATTGGCAGTTGGGAATATTGTTTCAGGAGATGATGAGCAAACGCAAAGTAAGTCCAAGAGATTATGGTAGTTCCTATCGATTTCTATGGAGATTAATTTTTTAGCCGTCAAAAATATATATGAATTTTGTTTCGTAATTAGCAATCAGGCATCGTTTTCTCCTGAGAAGTCGGTATGCTTAAATATGTAATAGTATTCGACCTGTAATGGATGAACAAGTTATATCGGATGTAGAGTTTGTAGAGGAACATCAGTAATATCATACTAGAGCTGTGAATATTCTTAACAAATAAATATAGTAATAGTAATAAAACATAACATAATTTCAGGTGTTTTAAACTGTCCAAATGCACTGAACTACATTCATCGGCTTTTGGTGGACGGTGATCAAAAAACGAGACGTGAAGTATGCTGGGTACTGTCGAATATTGCTGCTGGCACAACTGCGCAGATACAAACCATCTTCGATGCTGGAATAATTCCTTCTCTGATACAAATTTTGAAGACCGAGACATTTCAAGTCCGTTCGGAAGTAAGTCTTTGAAAGTTATCGCTCCCTTGTTTTATATCAATTCATTTCCTAATTACTCTCTTTCGAAAATTTCAAATTTTAGAAAATTGGAGCCACAAAGAAAGTTTTTCGCTTATACTTCCTGAATCTAGCTCAAATGACCGAAATTCTGAAGAAAAATCTATATAAGATTTTCTTTTCATATCACATCTAGCTGTTACGGAACTTTTAGCATATGAAAAATGAAGGCTATTTAACTTTTTTAAATCTATGGGATCAGTAGAACCAAAGTAAATTATAGGCGTGCTGGGTAATTGCTAACGCGATTACTGGTGGTAACAGAGAACATGTATCGCGAATTGTGCGTGAAGGTGCTCTTATTCCTCTTAGTGATATGCTCACTGTGATGGACTGCAGTGTCGTTGTCGTGGTACTGAAAACATTGACCGAGATTCTGGAATGTGGCGAATATTGTAAAAGTAAGATACAGTTGTTTATTAATCTTACGTCTACCTATCTTCGCTTGCTTCTCTTTGTGAGCATATGGTTACCTTTCACCACATTTGAAAAATATTGAATAAGACCAGAAATCAAGCGAAATTATTCATTCTAGATACTAATGTTTCGTTGTAGACATTTGTATTTATTTTTAATAATAATTTTCAAGACATCTCAAAAAAATTAGTATTTTTAAGCAGTCAGTGGTTCTTGTCAGTTTACTAGAAATAGATGATTTAAAATTTTTTAATTTAAAGAATTTTCTTAAATTATTTCGTACAGAATGTTTAGAGGCTTGAGAATGATTTAGGTGGAGTATAAGATCGATAAAAAACGGATGGCAGACCAAGAGTTTTAGTAGTGAATTGGTATGATCAAGCTGGATTGATAGCCATTTTTTTAATCAAACACATCAATGCCAGCTTTTCTGAAAAGCGGTGCTGATGGCATTTTTAAGGATATGATTTAGAGGATTCATTGTATTTGTCGACATTTATCATTTTTCATTTGCAGTTGATGGCCAAAATCCATATGCTGCCCGATTGGAAGAATTGAATGTGATCGACAAACTTGAATTCCTGATGCTGTAAGTTAAACGTTATCTGAAGAAATGCTTCTTTCTTAGGTCTTGAGTGGATTCCTCATACGATATAGAACAGTTTTATCTATCTGTATATTTTTCTAGCAGAAGAGATGGATAGTTAAGGCATTTTTCACTTTTTCTTTTCTATCAGTATAGATTTATGTTTTCTTAATTTTTTTCCTAGTTTTCCATTTTAAAAGTCAAGATAGTCTGTTTAAATAATTTTTCTATTTAGAAGTGCGAATACGGAAATATTTTTCAAAGCTTGCGCAATCATGGAAAAATATTATCTTCGTGAAGACGACGAGCAGGATGACACCAACAATGATAACGGTATAGTTCGCAACCATAAATTGAATCATTTCAACTTCTCTTAATTGTGTGTTGTCTTTTTCTTGTGATTTCAGATCGATGTATTCTCGTTTTACTTGTGACATCAAATATCGAATGTATTGTCTTTTCTTTTCTGTGAATTAGATAGAATCCTTCTAACATATCTATCACTTATTTACACTCGGGACTCGAGACTTCACTAAAATAACAATATCGAAAAACATTTTGTAAGCTGTCATATAATTTAGTGATTATATTAAGTAGTATGTCTCATTTCGTATAGTTATAGTTCTCACATAGAAAAGAATTCAAAAAAACAATATAAAAAGCCATCATAATGAATACTCTTTAATATTATCGCTTTAAAAATGCGATTCTTAGTTCGAATGGTTCAATAACATTTGTGAAATGTAGCAGGAATTTGAGATTTCATTATATTTGGTTTAACTTGCTGTAATTGATGGAGAATTGTATCTATGTGCAAGTATACCTTGAAAAATATTTCTGATTGTCAGTTGAAAAGAATTTTCTATGTTTTATAAATAAAGTGTATTATACAACAAATAAATTTACAGCAGGATTTGAAATTGAAATTTTCGATAAAATGAGCAACCGTAAAAGAAAACTTAAATATTGGAGATGGAATAAAGAAAGTGATTGCTCGCACTAATTTTATGACTGGTTGGTTTAAAGAATTTCCAGCATAGCAGCGGTATCATTCCACAATATTAAGCGTAACCGGTATGCTTCATTGAAGATCACTAATGTCTGTTTTGATTGAAATTGACCGGAAATTATCGCGAATTAACCGGCCATTGATACGGCTCAGGACATTCTAACTGCTATCAGCCGATTTCGCGTTAATACTTATTCTAAATGGAAAAGATTATTTCAGATATTTTACGAAAACTGGGATTAAGAGTTTGAAAAAAAATTGCAGTGTTCAACATGCTACAGTTCGCCTTTAATAATTTGATTTCGCTCAGTCAAAGAATTGTAAAATTCGATAATAAAAGGACAGACATAATTGATCAGAAAATTATACTCACGCAGATGCTTTTTAGTTCTGATGATCAGCTACTGGGCTGACAAAAGAAACGTTACGCGATGATCGTGATGACTGAAAAATAGTGCATTCAAAATCTTAAGCTGGATAAATACTATTTGTTTCTTTTTTAGATTAAAAAAAAAATTTTTAAACTAATAAAGGTTTGAATTCACTTTGAAAATCACTCAGATTAATTAGCAAATTCTTTAATCATCGGCAGAAAAATAGCTCCATCAGCAGTTCAATAACTTCTTTAAAGGCTGCTTCCAGAGGTGTCTGATACAGCAATTTGAATACACGCTATGGATCAAAATCAAAAAATTCTGGCATCAAAATAACAATTAAATATAAATTATTCCAATTTGAACTTGGAGACTTGCATGTTCGAATTGTGTCTTCTTCAGTATTGATGATCTTCCGGTGACATTTAGAAATGATTCAGGAGCATTCGTCGTAGTATCATTATTCTTTTCTGTCTCATCTAACAGATTTGTGAAATTCATTGATGCATCATTCAGTTTTTTTAATTCTCCAGAAGTGGATGCATCAAATTCGCTATTCCTGTAAAATTTATGTTATTTAATTAATAAGCTTTTTAATTCAAATTAATATCTAAAGTTCAGTAATAATTCATCTGCAAAGATGTTTAATATTTTCAAATTAAAGGAAAAAAGCAACAAATCTCTTAATAGAAAGGAATTCCTATCCTGCGTGTAGGAAGTAGAAATCTTCTCTTATATTAAATAAATTTTGCACCAATTAATGAATTTGCACAAAATTCTCCTCGGAACAGAAATGAGATCTATCGTCATTTGCAGCATACTGGACTTCCATATGACATTTTGACAATCAGATAACTAAACCAATTTTAAATTAAAAAATTAAGTCATGTTAACATTAGGTCTATTTTTTGTCGGCTGTATCAGTGAAGCTACTTTTTGTTATCACTAAAGCATTACACTGATTTCATTGTTTTATCATCACTTTGAGCTAAGTCAACTTGTTCTTTTTCGTTAACACTATCGCTATTTTCTATGTCGACAGCAACACTTTCACTCTCATCCTTTTCCTCTGCTAATACTGCATTTCGTTCGCTCGCTGGTAATAACAATTCAGCCATGACTTGCAAAAAATCTGAAAATGAAGAGCGTTTTCCTTTTTGCACAAACTTTTTTATAATTCAATTATTTACAGCCACTTTCCGAACCTTATTTGATAAGGCATTTTGATATTTAAATTTAAATTTAGGATATTTATCGACTGATGTTATTGTTAGTCCTGTTCAAATTAAACCATGTATGTGCATTGAAATAATACTATTCTCTTTACATATCATTGATGAGTAAATTAAAGTTTCAGATGAAAATTAAAATCGGAAAGAACCTGAATTCACAAAAATATTACCTTTAAGATCAGTGGTAAAGTCAGTATTCTTCAAATTTTCCAATAAAGGTGCAATTTTGAAAAGTAATTCACCATCATCATCCATGGGATCTATAGGCTTATTAGATTTTAAGCATTCATGAACCTGAAGCTAACTAATTTCAGATGAACACCAACATACTATCGTGCGTCGTACCATTCTATTATTTACATTTATCAAAAATTTTCAAAGCGAAAAAAGTTAACCTGATTTGCGCGCTTTATAATTTCATTATCAATGCCCACTTTTGATGCAACATATGAAGCAAGCGAAAAGTCAATAAATCCATCAACAAGTTTGTAATGAAAATCAAAATTTCCATTATTTAACATTACATCCATCGTCTACAAAAATGAATTAACGGGGAAAATTTTTCGGAAAAAATTTCACAAATATGCAAATTGTAATTCGCATTGTTTATGTGGAATACTTTCATTCTAATTTCACTTGAAAAGAAGAGAAAGATAAAATATTCATCCAGCGATGAAATCTTTAAAAAATGCGAGAAATTTTTCAAATGCTCTATGGAATTTTTGAAATGCAACATTCAACAACGATTTGTGTTAAACGGAAGTTTTAAATATTCTCAAAATCCTAGAATATAATTTAATACCAAAAATGACAGTAAGTTGACATCTTTAGTGATATGATCAATTAGCGAGTGAAAATGGGATACAGCGAAAACGTGCGGACAGTTAGTTTTTCCTTTTCGAATCCAATAATTCAATGATGATGTCAGTAAAGACATTCCAGCTTCCTGAAAAATACTACGAATATTTTTCGACGGATATATAAAAATAAGATGTTTTTAAGCAAGTAAACTTATGCGCATAACATATCAAATTTATCGAAAGAAAAGTTGTTGAATACTTAAAATTAAGATACCATAACCGTTCCTTTACCAAACTCATCGATTAAAATAAGCGAATTTCCAGTTCCGCGTCTCAGAGCAATAGCGATCTAAAAATTTTAGCTAGTATATTATTTTGAATTTATCTGTTAAACACTTCTTATACCTCTTATATTTTGATTCAATCAAGACGGTCAAAAATTCAATTTCAAGCTACATGCAACCTACCAACTCATTTCAACATATAATCAAATAATCAATTGATGGATACGAAGTAACCTGTGACAAATCAGTCGCAAAGGTTGACATTCCATCCATTACACAATCTAGTGTATGCATTCGTGTGATGATACGATCCACTGGTCCAATGATGGCACTTTTTGCTGGCACAAAGCTTCCAATATGCGCAAGAAACACGATAATTCCAATCTATATGAAATTTTTATTTTAAGTCTGCTCATAATCTTCAAAATCTTTTATTTTTTTTGGCAATGAAAAATTGTTTTTACAGATAAGCCTTAATATCTATTGCTCATTAGCTATCAAATAAACCGTTATCTAAGATGAAGAACTTCCACTAACTAATTTTGATATACTGTTGATCAGTTTAATGAAAGCAATATTAATTCCTCAATTTCTGAAATTTGACTCCATATTTCTTTTAAATAATATACCTGTTTCAAGTAAATACTTTTGCCCGATGCATTTGGTCCCATTAGGATTTTCACCTTCGTTTGTGCACCTCCAGAACTGCAAAAAAAATATACTTTCCATCCGTTTATCGAAGCAAACCATCAAAAAAAAACTGTTAAAGTACAAATTCTTTTTCTACCCATCTCTTGAGCTATTTGGAATTCTATACTCATTTCTATGAAAATGTGATGATAGAACTACTAGCCGAATCGAAATATGAAATGAAATTGAAATCATTCTTTAGTAAAGAATCTCACAAAGTTTGTTGACTATTAAAAAAAACTGATGAGTTTTCTGCTTACCGGATCGGATTTGGAACAAATTTACTAGTCGATAGTAACTCCATGATGGCATGTCTTCCGTCATCTATGTCAATCACAGATTCATCTACGTAACGTGGACAATACCAATCATATTCACGAGCTGTTAGTGCAAGTGAAATGATACAATCTAACGTGGCACAGATATGAATTGCTTGACGAATAGCTTTATCATATCGACAAATAAACTGTTTCAGTCTAAAATGATGAATTTGAAATTCCTTTATTATCATCTCCATCCAGATAACGATCACAATCATACAAATCAAATCTCTATGAGATCTCCTGCATGATTCAAAGGTAACAGATAAGTTCCCATTAATAAAAAGTAATTCTATATTTAGAAGAAATCTGACAGTTATCAGTTAAGAAAAGCTGTCTGACAAGGTTCAAAATTAAAAATAAAAAATAAAATCAGGAAAAAGTTTCAAATAATATCGTCAATACATTCAGAATTATTATTCCCACAATTCTTCACATCTCTTCGATACTTTCTCTTCCAATTATGGAAAAATAGATTGCAGCATAACTTTGGTAAAATTTCAACCAATATAACAAAACACCATAAAAAGTAACGTACGAATCAAATCAAAGTTATAGATTGATATCGATATTTCGAAAATTTCTAGAATTGAAAAAACAAACTTTAGCATTGCATTCGTTTCAATGTCGATTATTTCCATCTTTATATCACCAATTTCTCGATCAAGTTGACGCATTCGTTCATTCTTCACATGTATTGCATTTTCCGTCTCATACAAAACTTCGATTTCATTCTCAACAGACGATGGAAATGTTGTATTTTTTGGTACCACTAATAAATAGCCAAACATCGGTATATAGCATACTGATGATGGCACACCTGGAAAAAATATTCATTTCAAATATGAATTTATTTATAATTTTAGTTCATTTTACTTTTACAATTCTTTAATTTCATTACTGAAAAGAAAAAACAAAAACATCCCTACTCAGAGTTGTAGCTTCCATTCTTGCAATATGTGTCAGCGTTTCTGGTAATGATGCATATAATTTTTTCACTGAAAATTAGAATTCTTGGTTCAAAAATTCAATTTGACGATAGAAATAATCGAAGAAAGGGAAAACTTGGAACATTCTCAGACTTAAAGAAAAATTTTGAAAAAATGAAAAAAAGATTTAAAAGTAAAACGACAATTTACATTGATCCAAATTTCCATCAACATTTGCATTTACGACCAATCGATTTTCCGTAAATGATTCCGAAAAATTAATCTGTTAAAAAAAACAGTTAAGTCAAATTATTCAAAAAATTATGAATATCTGCAACAATGAATGTTTCTTTTAGAGCTTTCGTAGTATTTAATTTAGCAAAACTCCCTTTTATAAAAAACTGTTATACTTCATTTTCATTTATGAGATTAGAATTTTTTGTTATTGTATAGTTGTGTTTCTGAAGAACTATATAGGATCGTAGAACAAATAAGAAAAGAAAATAAGAGAGAATAGAAATGATAAACTTACAACTTCATAAATAAGAGCTGTAATGTGAGTAATATCTTTGCAAATGTTTGTCATTTCATCATTAAATAATGCAAGCTTTATTTCGCGTTTTTTGATGTAATCCATAATTTGTTGCGCTGTATTACATGTCTTTAAAAATAAAGTGTAATTTATTGATAATGCAAATGAATTTGATTATTAATTACTTATTTGCACCTTTCTTTTTCCAAGTTATTAAGTAAAATTATCTTAAACAAAATAAAATTAAAATTAAGCAAATCGTGCATACAGGAGAAATTTAGGAGAGAGGAGGATAAAGATATAAATTGTAAAAGTAACACTATTCCACCAACTCTTTCATATTTGAATCAAATATAGTCTACAAGAAGTTGTTGCTGTTGTGTCGCATTATTTAATTAACACTTCCTTTAAAATAAAAATGAAATTATCTTATCCATATTGGCAGAAGCTATTTTAAAATCTAGAATTTAGCAGCTTTAAACATCGAAAGAATTAAAAAAGTATATGCGTCAAAAATGAACGACGATTGGGCTTTATTTTTTTCAATAAAATCTACGACAAACAGTAGACGTAACCGTATAAAGGTTTCGCCAGTCATTTAGCGTCAAGCGTTGTGATTTCACGCGTTTGAGAATTCCCTAAAATCGATAAGATTACAATATAAATGTACAGATTTTTCTAGTTAAATTATTCTAATGACTCAAAATAAATATTAATATTAAACAAATGATTTGCATCGTCTACGTCCAACTTTATGCTAGAAAAATTCAGAATCTTACTGCTGACTTCGTAAAACGATCATATAATGATTAGGAAAAAGCAAAAGTAGAAAAAAGCATATTATACTTTCAAGATACAAATTTTCTTCAATCGTATTCGTATGAAATCAGCTGCGTCCAGGTTACAGTCTTGTACGAAATAATGGATAGCTGTTACACGATTTGTTAATGTTCTTCGATTCGTTGTTGGTCGCTCGAACCAATACCTCAAAAAAGAAAAATTTAGAGAATTTTCTGGCGACAAAATGTTCGCAAAATCCAAAAACCTTTCCAAATATCTAATTCATGGAGATTTCTTTGAATTCTAATGATCATTTTTATTTTACAGAAAAAGATAGGAATTAAATATTTAAACGAAAAGATTGGCAAATGTAGTTAGTTCTATGACATTAGAAGATATTCATATCTGAGACCATGACGCTTAATTTCAAGCATCTATCATGGCAATAATCACTTAACAAGCGTTGCAATAATGATTATGGCTTAAAACTGAAATGTTAAATTCTTGAAAATTTCTGATTGAAGAAAAATACCGAAGTAAAGTTTGTCCACTTTTTGACTGACAACGATTACACATTCGAAACAGACTGATCCCTTCACGAGCACCACCAACTGAATATGCTTTACTAGCTGATGGATGTAGCTCATCCTTGAAAATTTGCAAGGCACGTTTAGAACTGTCATCCACTTGCACTATTTCCTCTCTAAAAAGTCTAGATCATATCAGAAATAACTTTCCGAAAATCATCAAATAAGTTCTGAATCGAGAAATAAACAAACAGGATAATGGTTTTAATGGCTGTAATGGGTGTTTTCGTATTGATATCTTCGAATTCCACACCTAATCGTACGGCGTCCAAATATTTCAATAAAGCACCAAAAGCAGAAATCTAAACATTAGAAAAATTGACGATTGCAAAGTAAAAATGACCTAAAACTTTAAATAGGCCTTATAAAATTGTAGTAAGCGATTAGAGAGATATGACATCTTTTTTACGCGACAAAATTGTTAAAACAGGAACATGGCAATATTATAATATGTTCATCTACTTATTAGACAACTTTGAATGGAAACGCTTAGTCGTGGACTAGATACTTCCTCATTCTAATGTCATCAATCCATAAAGTAATAATAATAAATCATCAATCGGCTAACCATATTTGTGGCTGTCAAATCTAATCGAAACGCTAATCGAAGGTTATTCTCTTCTTTAGTTGAATCACATGATTCAAATAGTGGCAAAATGCGTTTCTTAGCATCTTCAAAATCTGAAAATGATCAATCTGAAAGTAATTTGAGCATTCAAAATGACCACATCATTCTGTCCTAAACAGCTGCTTGTCAGGCAATTATAATGCATAATTTATAAAATTAAGAACGAACTGTAAGCGATAGCTGGCATCAAATGCAGTGCAATTATAGGTTTTTCTTCTCCTTCTTTATCACTTTCATCATCGTCATCGTCATTCTCATCTTGTTTATCTGTTTCTAATTGATTTACCACAGGATTGTCTTCGACTTCTTTGTCCGGTATTTCGATAGTGACGTTATTTCTCTCCCCACAACCTTTTAAAATTAATCGATGAAATCGAAAATGCTTTTTATAACAATATGAATAGCATACTTTGTTTATTTACCAAATTATTGACGGACAAAGAAAAGATATTTTGGCAATCAAAAATTTGTATAAATCCAATAAACTAACATAAATCTATTAAATTTAGTAGTACAGAAAGACTTAATACAACTTTTAAACACTTACATAACTTGTTCAGCTTAGCGAGGAAATTGACATCTTGCATTTTACTAACAATCACAATTGATGGTTCCAATTGCAAGAGCACTGTAATGAATTTTAGAAAAATGAAATCAAAGGCAACTGAAACATTTCAAAATATCTTTTGCATTAATTTATTAAATCTCGCGATCTGGTGGTCTTCAAGGTTTTTAATAAAAAAAATTTGAAGATCTAAACCGGTAATTATTCGATAGTTCGGAAAAATTCATTTTACTTCCGATTTCAGCCCAATTTCGATCATTGAATCTAGAAACTACTAGTTTTTATGGATTTTGCATTTGCGGATGTGAATACATTTTTATGTCTATCAAATCATTTGATAAGATTAACATCTGATAAAATTACTCTCTGTTAAATAACTTCAACTTCAAAAATTTCAACATCTTATAAAGTAATTGAAATTAACTTTGCGAATATTTATTTGGCGATCTGAAAATATGCTCGATAATTCAATTAAGAGCAGATGAGCATGAAACTAAATGGAAATGTCATTTGGAAATAATAGCAACTATTTAAATTTATTATTTGAACTGATATTAAGTCAATATAAGTTAATTAGTAAAAGAATTTTTATTAATTTAGAATAAAAAAACTATTTTCAGGAAACTTACAAGAATGTGCCATCCGAAAATCATCTGCATCCTCTAATAAATCAGTTAGTACGAATACCGTGGTCGCTTCCTGATCATAACATGCAGCACCAAGTCTATTCCGATTATAATGCACTGATAGAATTTTAGTTGACATTTCTGCAAAACTTGAATGAACAAAGCTTCGATACTTTACTGGAATCAATTTGCGTTAAAATTTGAAATATTATTTAACAAATATTTCTGAATAATTTTGAAATTCCATTTTTAAAAGTACTATTAATTTGTCAGAACAACAAAATTTATTGCAATTTAAGATCTTTCAGATATTTTTGAAACTATTTCAGTTTCAATTTCATGTTCAGTTAAATTTCGAGTATAAAAATTTATTAATGATTAATTTTGAACGAACAGTTTATAGCGTATATCTATCTGAATTATCACTGGAATCTAAGTTAGCAATTAAATTTTTGTACCTAAATTTATTCTTTATACTTTATAAACACATTTCAAATTCTATCCTTCTATCATTTTTCATACAATTCTCAAGTTTCTTCAGTTTTTTGTGTCAAAAAAAAAGTCATATCATATGTATTAGCTATCTTATCATATGCATTAGCAAAGAATGAATTCAAATCCTAAATTTCAATTCAAATATTGAAACCTTATTTGAATTTTCTTTTAATAATAAGAAAATAGCAATTTTTTATTTGCTATCGCATAATGAAATGTTAAAGAAAGAGTAATTAATTAAAATTAGAATTTAATTTGAGAAGCTAAAATTGCTAATTCATGCGAAATTACGCAAAAATGAATTTTTTAATAGTAAATTTAATAAATAGAAACAAATAAGCTTCAGTTAGAAATCACACAGAAAATTTGAATTGATTTAAAAAAAGCAAAATAAAATAAAACATCGGCGGAAATAATTTCAACAATTTGAATTACTTTTTTTCGCGCCATTCGGATTTCATTTTTTCCAGAATGTTCTTTCCTCAGAGCAATCAGAGAATATTCTTGATTTCCGCAGTAGCTCGACAAAATTGAAATTTCAATTTCACTTCTTACTTACTCTTACCTATTCATCTCAAAAGTATCGTATCACTTTTTTCTCTCTTGTTTAAATTACACTTAAAATTTTGAAGATTTACTTATAAAGGTGATGTATATTTTAACTTAATGCTTCTTAATGGATGGAGTAAAATCATTAACTCTTACGAAAACTCAGGATTATACTATATGTAGGTTAACAAGCTAAATAAATATGCATTATTGATTCATTCCAGCACATTCAATGTAGCGAGGTATTAGAGGGAATGCTTGATAGGTATACTTCAGAGCTGTCATGAGACTTTACATCCAGAGAACTTTATCAAAGATATAGAAACTTCGGTAAAAAACGAAATTGTCTAACCTAGGTGAACCTTGGGTAATAAAAGGAGAAATTGCAATTATTATTCTACTGTGTGGTACAGGATTAAGAGTTAGTGAGGCATTGAACCTTAAGATTGGTGATGTTAGAAATGAAAGTTTAACGGTTACAGGTTTCGCTTTAACAATTTAGATAAATATGAAATTTATTATTTTTTAGTATATTCACTCGTAGTAATGAATGAAGTATTATTCGTAGCAATGAATGAAGTATTACTTGTAACAATGAATGAAGTATTACTCGTAACAATGAAGTATTACTCGTAGTAATGAATGAAGTATTTTACTCGTAACAATGAATGAAGTATTTTACTCGTAACAATGAATGAAGTATTTAAGTAAATCATTCGATTGTTGTTGTGGTGTTAATTCTCATATTACATATCAGTAATATCAGGTAAAGGGCAAAAGCACATAGCAGCAATAGGTAAAAGTATAAAGCAATTGATAATTGCTTGCCTATCGATACTATTAATATAATTATTGTTATTATTACTGTTATCATTGCTGTTAAAATATCATGCATTAATCGATTATATGAGTAATTTGTTTACATTTTTATCTTTTTAGATTGTGTGATCCTATTTTTAAGCCTATTGAAATGCTTCTAACTGATCATGGAGAGAATATGATGTGATATCTCTTCCAAAAGATATTGCCTTTTCTGTTATTGCTACTGCTGCTTTGGAGTATTTTTGTTTGTGACATTATCGATTATCGAATTATTGATTCAGTAATGCTTTTATTGGCAGCTATATTACATTATCATCTTTATCATCAAGTTTTATTTACTGCCACGTTGCAGTTCATTATTTTTGTTACGCAAATTTTATCATCATCAACTCGAGATATTGGTGAAATTCCTCAACTAAGTAATTCATCGTTACCACCACCGCCACCACCAGGTTTATCAATCAATATTATAATTTATTTATAATCAATATTATAATTTATGATAAGTAGTTAAATTTACTTGTAACAAATTCTATAACACAAAAAAACAGGCATAAACAGTCGAATATGAAAGCAGAAGATGTAATGGCTTTTGTAAAGTTTTGTAAAGTGCTTTTGTGTACTTTTGTAAAGTGCTTTTGTGTAGTTATACGAAAATTATTCTAATAATTTTATTCTTAGTTTCAATTTTTCCGTTTTTAAATGAGTTATTATTATTATTATTGTTATAATTCCTTGTTGATTCAAGCTTTATTCATATTCCGCACTGATGAAATTTTTCATCACTTTAGAGACAAAGAAATTTGGTGAAAAAGATGCGGTACACGATACAGAGTAAGTTAATATTTATCTCTCTTATTGTTTAACATCTTTATAGTTTTAGAAATTATTGTACAAGTATATGGGATTCATCTTTAATCATTTTTTGAAGTTATTTGATGAGCAAAATTTTTCATTACTGCTTATTGTTTATGGGATTACTTACAGTGATTATGATTACTTTAGAATAATATTATTGTAATGAATTTAATTCCACAATTTTTTATTGCTTTGACTTTTAATTTTTCGCAGTTAAGTTTAGTGAAGTTTAGGTTTATTGAATAACTTAAAACTATCATTACATATATCTGTTTTCTTCGTCTGTTTTAACATATTACAGTTTACAGAATATTTTTAGGCATATCAAGCAACATTTGAAACGAAAAGTGGACGTTGGCAAACTACTATTGAATAAAAATTTGAAAGTTTTTTATTACTTCCGGATGCATGATTTAGATGAAAATGGCAAAATCGACGGTCTCGAACTTATTAAAGGAATAACTCATTTACATGACGAAGCGAATGGTCAGTTTAATTTTTTTACTCCACTTCGAATTGGAAAGCATAACATGAAAACAGTTTTAAACCTTCAGTCTTAATTTCAAATATTTATTCTCATTTAGTCTTGACAGGTATAATGAATATAAAAGACACTTCTTGTTAAGAAGATAAAATTTCTTCGTTTAAATCAAAATATGCTGTCGATTCAATTCTGATAAAAGAGGCAACAACAAAGCTTTTAAAAACCATTAATAGAAATGTTAGTAAGTATTTAAATATTTTATATGAATTTATTTGTTTGAAAAAAATCAAGTATTCATAATTTCAGAGAATGCAGAAAAAACAATTTCTGAAGAAGATTTAGAAGATATGGTATCAGAAACATTAAGAAAATTGGATATCGATGATGATGGTTATATAACATATGCTGAATATAGGCAAATTGATCGAAACCAATAATTTTTTTCCGAATATTTTGATTTCCTCAATTTTCTTCATCTTTCTCTCAATTATTTAAAGGGTTGAAAAGTTGCTTATTTCTTTCTAAATTCTTTAAATCTGTTGGCAATTCTTTTGTTTTTTTCCTTTCATTGCTGAAGAATATTATATTTGGTATCATTTTCGAACATTTTGATAATAATCATTTGAGATGATAAGACACATTCATACAATAATGCAATTTCGAAATAACCATACAACGTGTTTAAAAAAGATCAGTAATAATTGATCAGGTTTGATGCCTAATCGGAAAATTGGAAGAACGTTGTCCTTCTGCATTTGTAAAAGTTACATTAGACGGAAAGTTGTGATAACAGCAAAATGATCAGATGGATAATCATTTTTCCAGTGGAATGGTTTCGGATAAACAGTTGCATAACCTTGATATGTATACGACTGTATTGGAGAGAGCAAAGGACTGCGATAATAAATATAATCAATTCGATCCTGTGGTTCTGGAATCGTCCAACTCCAACCACCGCTGCTCATTTTTTCCACTGTTGACCACGTTATTCCTAATTTTGTGAAAATTTCGTTTTTTAAAGATCTCATACCGTTTAATTTTAAAATATATAAACCGTTTAAACAGTAATCGTACTGGATTTCTCTAATTGCTTTTACAGTTTCAGAAAGATCGATTTCCTAAAGATAAATATTATGAATGAAATTGATATCTTTCTTGGAACTTATAGTTTTGAATGAAATGAACCTGGATTTTCAAGGACATGTGGGTGTAACTCTCTAAAAGAATCTTTCATTTGAGCTTCATTTTCCAATATTTGTGTTGTTGGCCATTGGAATCTCCAGTTACCATGAAGAAAGCTGAAACGAGCAAAATAAAATTTTTATTGTATGTACTTAAATCTTCAAAATCAATAATAAAAGTAAAAAATTTTTAAAAAGCTTCTTTTACTTATGGAAATTTTGATTTTGCTTTTTTTCAGCTCATATTTAAACATTTATTATTTAAATTCGTCTGTTCACTGATATAAGATGCACTTTGTACTTCCGGTTTTCCAATTACTTTGTGAATATAACTTTAAGTACATGAATTTGACTAGTTACTTAAGAATATAACTTTAAATACATTAATATAAATAAATGAATACAAATTTAAATTAAGGTAACTGTAAAAGCAGGTTGCATTTTTTAAATTAGCAATCTTTGATGTACAAAATTTAAGCTAGTGTTTAAATTGATATTCTAATATGATAACTTTTTAAAATGCCATTATTAGCAATTACCTTAGCACTATGTTAAAAGCTAATTTTGTTTTTTTTTTATTCTTGAATTAGCTTATTGCAGAATGAATTTGATCATTTTGAAAAATGCTAACCTTGTCTCATTGGTCCAATCAAGATGTGATGGTGAATTAAAATCACCACAAACAATTAATGGCTCAATGGATGAATTTTCAACAGCAGCTTGGAAGTGATCATCCACAAGTAATTCTCTCATATTCTGGAAACGACCTAAACTTTTACTACTTTTTTCGTAACCATTACTCATTGTATATAAATTAGTCAAAATAATCTTAAAGTTATTCAAGAGGAAAAGAATGTCATAAATGTTTAATTAATTGATTTCATTTATTTTTTTTTTGAATTAAAATTTTCTGTAGAAAAGATTAAACTTTTAAATTTACAAAAACTTTTTTCCTATTTTGTTTTTTTATTTTTAAATTTAAAAAATGATTTCGAATGATTATTCCCATTCTACTAATAATAAAATGAATTCAAAGAAAAAAAGAAAAAACGAAAACCTTTGCCATCTGCCATTTCGCCAGCCATAATTTGTGTTATTTTTGTAACCATTTTGTTAAATGCTGCATATGGACCATATGATCTGAAAGAGAGAAAATCATAATTAATATTAAAAATTTTTACAAAATCATAAAATCGATCATAGAATTATCAGAACACAGAAACTGAATAATATTAATGACTTAGATTTACTTTGTAATGCTACTGATTACAAAGTAAAGTGCAATAAGATTGATATCTAATTACTTTTTACTAATGAATTTGATTTTATCATCTTTATTAATGATCATTCTTCATCTGGTATTTCTCATATTCTCGGTATCAAATCGTTATCAGATTGATTCATAATAACTTTCTCTTGCTAATGATTGGAAAAATATTAGAAATTATTAGATGTCATTTTTAAATTGAATTTTATTTACATTATGCTGTATCTGTATTTTATATTTATATTATTTTTATTATCATATTTTCATTATACTATTATAATCATATATCATATTACATTCTCGATATCGTATCACTATCCAGTAATCATAATAGATAAAATATAATACCAATCATTATAGTATCAACTATCAAGTAATCATAATAGCTATCAAAAAATAATTATTAGGCTTCAGTAATCATTTATAAATTGAATTTCTAAACTTTTATACATATTGATCACAAACTTTTACTTATCAACTTGTCAACTGGTTCTAAGTTCCTTTATAATTTCAATGGAATTTCAATGCAACTTTAACATTTACTGGTGTAATTTTAGTAGGATAAGAAGTAAAAGGTTATTGGATAAAAGGTAATAAATTAAAAGTTACTGGATAATAAGTAGTAAAAAGTTGTTGCAAACGAAATATTTAAGTTTATTGCAAGAATTAAATTAGATATTATTATGTTTTCTTACCTTAAAATCTAAAAAAAATATTACCTCTATTATTATGAGTCATTTATTATTATTATATCTTAATTTACTTTATATTATTATATTTTATTATTATTATTATTAATCATTATTATTATTATTTTTATTAATAACTATCATTATTATCATATAATTTATTATCATATAAAAAGTCAATGATTAGCTTTTCTATTAGTAATTATTAAGATTAAGATCTCTATAATTATTAATTCAATACTAACTGATAGTCCAAATGAAGATTCCATATATGAACTGTTCTATTTGTATTTCCAATTCTTATCTTAACACCCATACCATGGCTTATTTGATGTATTGATCGATTAACTAGCTGCAAAAAAAAAAAGGACGACATAAAAATTGTTAAAAAAATAAATGATAAATGTTTGAAAATTAATTTGATAAATAGTTTTCCATTATTTATTTAATTATCAGTTATCATTTTAGCTGATGATTGATAGTAAGGCGAACATGATGTTTTGTTATGATAGCAGTATCAGGATAAGCATATGTGGTTGTAGCAGCTGTCCATCCTCTACCCATTTGACTTATCAATTGATTTAAACGATCTATATCATGAACTTCCTAAAAATAAAAAAAAAGAAATTTTCTAAAAATCGAAAATTATCGATTAAAAATAAAATTTTTTGATGAAACAAGAAAAAAAAAATCTTCGTTAATGATAATAAAATAATTTAATTACTAATAATGATGATAAATAGTTTTATTGATATTTAAATTAATTAATCAATTATTTTTAATTGACTACGATTAAATTAAATTAATTAATTATCATTTATTACTATATTGAATTCATTTGTTACTTTTTTTATACTTTTGAAATTTAAATGGATTAATTGAATATTTTAAATTAACTGTGATTAAATTAATTCACTATCATTAATTAACATACTGAATTCTTTTTTCCTTTTTTTTTGATTTCATTTGTAAATTTTGCAATAACATAACATTGAAATAGACTTATTGCTTACTTGTAGTGCAACAATATCCGGATTGATCCATTTGATATGTTTAACAATTTTTGTCATTCCATTTTCAACATTATCACCCGAAATCCAGGTATTAAACGTCATAATCGTAAGGTTTATTGGTCTCTCGTAATTGAAACACAATACTCCGAGACATAGTATTAGAGTAATTGAAAGTGTTAGTTGTGAGGATTTCATCCTGAAAAAAAAAAATCGAAATTGAAAGTGTAGGTAGAAAACGATAGAATTATGCAAGCTATTAAATGAAAACTAAACATTTTAAGAAGTTGAAATAAAGTAAAAAAAAAAGAGAATTAAAAATAAAACCAAAAAAGTTCATTTATAAAATAGAAAAGCGTATAGTAAAGTAAAATAGAAAAAAGTAATGTAGAATAAAAGGTAGAGTAAAGTAAAGTGAAAAGTAAAGTAGAGTAAAAAAGTAAAGTAAAAGTAAGGTGACAAAATAAAGTAAAATAGTAAAATTAGACGATAAAAAATATGAAAAATTGTATAAATTAAAATAAAAACTTATTAAAAATTAAAATAAATTAATTAAAATAAAAAAAATAAAAGCTAGAAAAAGCTGAAAGTTTATTAGGGAAGAAGCAAATAGATTCATTCCATAAAGCTACTCAAATAAATAGTAATAATCATGATTTTTAATCTCGAAGCTAAAATGGATGATCATTTTTCTAGCTAATAAAATCAAAGATTATGATGATCTTTCCGAGTGGATCACTATTTATCACGGACAAAGATGGGAAAATAGCAAAAATAAATTATATAGCATGATAAGTTGTAAAGAAATAATGGCCATTATGTAATACAAAGTGATAAATGATATGGCTATATATTTGAGTAATAAATAATAGTAATTAATTAGCCAAGAAGAAAATGAAATAAATAACGGAAAATAATTTAATAGGCATATTCAATGAATAAAGTAATATTGAGTGTAAGTATAAAGTAAGTAATATTGAGTATATGAGAAATAATTGTAATATGAAAAACTCTGGCACGAATAAAAGTATTTAAATGAATTTTAGGAAAGTTTCAAATTTTCAAATGAATAATAGAAGTGAACGTTGAAAGAATTGATAGAATCCTATTAAGCAGGAAGAAGAAGAAGAAGAAGAAGAAGAAAGTAAGCTAACAAAAGGAAGCTTTTATATTAAACAAATGAATGATTAAAATAAGTTTGAAAAGTGCAAAAGAATTTCGAATCATTCAAAAATAATAGTATATCTCTAAATTTCAATAAATATTAGTAAAAACAATTTAACTTCTATTCTAAATTCTAAAGTTTAAATTTAAAAAAAAAAGTAATAAGGAGGAAAAAAAATTTTTTTCTCATATTTGATAATTAATTAATTAACTTTTAAATTCTGGATAATTTGAAATTTAGTAGGAAAATAATTTAACTTCTAATTTAAATTCTAAAATTAAAATTACACAGATCGAAAGGAAACATTTGGATGATATGAGGCAAAAATGTTCACAATCAAAAAGCGAACATTTTTAGGATATTTGAAGAATTCAATATTTCTTTTTTTTTTTTCTTTTGGCTTCATTGTTGTCGATTAGCAAAATCAGCAGAATGATGAAGAGAGATAACGCTTATCGCTTATCTTCAAAACTTATCAACAATGTCGAATCCTTAAAACAATCCAATAGGATCATCTTATCTATGAGATGAAGAACACTCTGTTCTTTCTTTGCAAATTCAAAAATTAAAAGGGGGGAAAAAAAAGAAGGGAAAACGAGTTTACATCTTTTTCCTCTCTCCCTCTCTCTCTCTCTCTCGCTCTCTCTCTGCTTCATCACTCCTCCCAAAAGAAAAAAAGGAGAGAGAGGAAAAAGGAGGAATGGATATTAAAACAATCCAATCTTATATTCATCATTTCCTCAATTTATTTAGCTACAACTATCATTTTATTCCATTGACTTAACTTTTCATTTTGACCTTTTGACCTCATGACTTCTACTCTTCTGATCAAATCAGTTATTTTATTGCAACACTCAACTTGATCAAAGATTATTATATTTTAAAAAAGATTAGAAATTTATTATTTGAAGTTTATATTAGAAGAAAGGAAGAATAAGATTTCCACGTACACATACGTGTATACATACTTACATAGAGACATACACACAAATTTGCCCACGTCTACATATACACGCACGCGCAAACGTAAATAATTCATAAAATAGAATTAAATGATAATAATTGTTAATATCAACTAACAATAACTTACAAATACAATCAATGTAATAACTAAAATACGCTTATAATCTGACGTAACTTATACGTATGCATACGTGAAAAGTATTTTCTATGTATGCGTGTGGCGCGTATAGTTATTCAATTACACGTGCATTTATAAATTCATTTGTTCTAAATGATACATGTACGTTTAAATCCAAACAAAATGCGTGTATTACGTGGAATAAAAGGTATTTTTTCATTAGATCAATTGTTCTTTAGGATTTCTATTGTCTAATGAAAGATCATACTTCTATTTAATTAATTTCATAAAAGGTAAGCTACCGAAACGTTTGATTGAAGCTTATAGTAAGTAGCTCATACTTATACTATAGCTTATACCCTAAAAAGTTAAGCTGAAAATGCTTTCAATCAATTTGATCATATGATAAAACAACATTGATTTGAGCACATTATCATACTTCTTTTCTCATTTCTTACTTTCTTTTTCTTCATCGTTAAATTTAAATATTTTGCTTTATGTTAGTGAAAAGAGAAATACGATATTTTAAAAGTATTGAAAAAATTTAAACAAATGAAGAAAAGTTAAAAACAATTGAGGAAATTTATCGATGAATGATTTTTTATTAGAAATTCACTTTTAATTTTTTTGTATTTAGCTATTCTGAAGTTTTTCTTCTACTGATAAGCTTCAATTGTAAAATTTCTTTCGAAAGATTACGCAAACTAATAATTCTCAAGCTTTCATTAGCTTACAATTAAGAAACAAGCTACTGTTAGCTCTTTTTCCACTGATAAGTTTCATTGATAAGTTAATGATAAGAGCTAAAAGACTTTTAATAATTAATAGATTACTTCAAATATTAGCTAAAAAGAGAAGAAATGAATTGTAAAATTTTCACTACAGAAGCTGATAATTTTTAAGTTTTCAATTAGCTTTCAATTAAAAAACAAACTACTGATAAGCTTCATTGATAAGTTTTACTGATAAGAGTTATAATTTTAGTAAATATTGGCTAAAAAGAGACGAAATTCGCTTAGAAAATATTTTTTTCAACGGAATCTAATAATTTTTAAGCTTTCAATTAAGCAACAAAGCAATATCACTAAAGTATCATTTTCTTTTTTTTTTTCGTTTCAGACAAGAAAAATAACGATCATATGATAATGATAAGTGATACACTTTTAACAATTAGATAACGATGAGTAATGATAAGAGCTATCATTTTTGGTTATTGATCGATTGCTTAAAATATTAGCTAAAAATTACTGGCAAATTTCAATCGCATAATAATAATAATAGCAATGATAAGAGTTATACTTTTTAGCAATTCAAGGAAGCGAAATGAAATAATACAACGATAGAGTGAGTAAACGAAATAAATACTAAAAATAATCAAAAAATAATTATTGAAAGTATAATCAAATTGATTGGTATTGATTGAAATGAATAAAAGTGAAAATGAACCGTTGAAGTTAGAAATGCGAATAAATAAACGAAAAACAATGAAGTGCTAATGTTTAAGTAAATATTGAAACAAAACAGGAAAATGAATATTCAAACAAAACAGGAAAATAAAAATATTCAAATAAACAGCTGAATACCGGAATGGAATGAATATTTAAATGATGAAACGATTGCATACAACTGTTTGAGAACAAATGATGTCGATCTGTTTCCTTTCTTTCTTCCTCATTCATTAATCATTGGATGCTTAAGTGAAAGTGAAAATTGAAATTAGAAAGTGAAATGATAAAGTTCTAAGCATCATCTATCGCTAAGGAGAAAAGTGACAAATTTTATTTTTAAGCTAACTGAGCAAAAAAAAAAAAGCTTCATTTATCTTAAGTTAATAATCGTTATCGATTGAATCGGATCATACTTCATTTATCTTAAGTTGATAATCATCAGAGATTGAATTGAGTGTACTCCATTTATGTTAAGTTGATAATCATTATCGATTGAATCGTTAGCTAATAATCACTATAGATACAGTTGGATCATACTTCATTTATCTTAAGTTAATAATCATCAGAGATTGAATTGGATCATACTTCATCTATCCTTAGTTAATAATCATTATAAATAAAATTGATTATAGATATCATTATAGATATAATAATAATCATTATAGATACATTTATCCTTGTTTAATAATCATTTATAGATTGAATTGAATGATAAATTTATTTATTTCAAATGAAATATTATTAATAATTTAATTAAATTTAATTAATTAAATAATTAATGATTTAAGAAAGATGAAATTTATATTAGTCCAAAATTCATTCATTTATAATTCAGCATATTTACTCATCGGTAAGTGAAATGAAGTAAGTTTCTCACAATTCGTATTCACGCTTTCCACATTCATGATAAACAAAGTTAAAAATGTTGAGTACGCATTGTTTACAGATGCTTTACAGAATATAATTTTGTAAAATTAAGTTAAAAATGTTGATTGAATTTTGTTTACACATACTTTACGGAATATAATTTTGTAATTTAATGGTAGTGTGATTTGATAAAATTCAAAATGAAAGATATTATCATGCGTATTTTTAGATATCAGGTTATCAACTACAGAAACAGGTTTTGTATTTATGTATGTATAAATTAAGATAGATTGTTTATTTCATGTCTAGATTTTCTTTACTATACAATATCGTTTTAAACTTTAATTTAGTTTTTACAAAACTGGTTCATGGAAATCGTTATCAGGTAATATTCATAATATTAACTTAAGTAATATTTAATATTCATAATATTAACTTAAGCTTTTTACAGAACTGTTTCATGGAAATCGTTATCGGATAATATTCATAATATTAATCACGTGAAATACTAATTCACGCAAAAAAAATTACTTACTTTCGAAAATAATTTCACTTGAATTTTCGAATCATTTAAATTAAATTTGTTAAGCGTTTCTCATGCAAATGATTAATTTTAATTAGAATTCAATGTTCACATATGAATATATACATGCCACACACGTACGCACGTGGTTACACATGAAATGATTAACTTTAATTAGAATTTAATATCGATAAGGGAATATATGAATACACGTACAAACACGTACGCGCATGGATACAGAAGGAAGTGATCGAACAGTTTTTCCAATTTCAAATTTAAAAATTTTTTCATTTACTGAAGTATCCAGTTTAATCAATTGTTACTATTACTAAAAGTAAATACTTCGATAGTACTGCGTGACTTTTTTTGAGTTCATGATTCACTGACAGACTAATTTTGTATTGGAATTTGGATTAGACTGAAGTCGCTATTTGAACGTTAGGTTAACTTTCGTGGAAATATTAGGTGGACAGATTAGCGCAGGAATTTCTAGAATTGTGATACAGGAATTAATTAACTTTTAAATTCTGGATAATTTGAAATTTAGTAGAAAACAATTTAACTTCTAATTTAAATTCTAAAATTAAAATTACACAGATCGAACGAAAACATTTAAACGACCGTTTATTTTTAAAAACGCAAATTTGAAGAGATTGAAATTGAACTTATGGATGCTCTTGTGAAAAGAAAAACCTGGAAAAACTGACCTATGATCACTATTATGACCTTTTATAGATGAACCAAAAAAGAGGAGATTTACTGAGATTGGAAGATTACTTGTTGATGATCCTTAAGAGGATTGACAGGGATGGGAATTGACATTTGATGATCTGGAAAAGTTTGACCTGAGAAAATTGGCGATGGATAAGCAATTTACGATGAGTATATCAAGCGTATGTATTTGTAAAGTATAATAAGAATACCTGGCCGATTTATGGTAAAATTATTTTGCATTTTACAAATTATTCATAAAGTATAAAGATTTGAAATATTTATAATTAAAATTTAGTTTCGAGAAAATTCTCGAAAAGTATAACAACGAGTATATTTGTAATTGTAATACAATTATGTAAAGATGCAAAGGAATGATTATTACTTATAACTAATCAATAATTGACATTAATTATTATATATTACTAGCAATAGCTATGGTATACCTGGTATTTTCACTTTTCTTTTGCATTGTTTTAATTACGTAACTTATTACGTAACTATTACGTTATTATTGTTTATAGCTAATATTACTATTGCGCATCTGTCACACATGCGTAATAATATTAGATATATAATGAATAATAGATAGCACTTTAGATTGTTTTTACCTTTGACCTTTTACCTTTCGTTTTGTTTACGATGAGGGATCATGTGATGGAAATATTGCTATTTTTAGAATTTCATGGTATTATTTATTTCTTTTTTTGAGCTAAATTTTTAACTCAATTACTAATTTTATTTGTTTGCATTCTTAATTTAATTATAATTATAATTAATTATAATCGTAATTATATTGTTTATGACTATAATTGTATTATATTATAACTATATTATGACTATATTTATATTGTGTTTAATTATATTATGATTTTAATTGTGTGATCTATTTTTTCTCGCTTAATTCATATCAATTGGTTAATATTTAATTATTAAATATTAATTACAAATCAATATGATTAAATGTTAATTAAATATTAAATTATTTATAATTATGGTATTATTACTTATAAAAAAAATTAAGTTAATTTTTAAAATTACTGCACATTTTGGAAAAATCATTCATGTAAATATATATATATATTCGTGATATTAATTTCAATTATTTTCAAATTTCAATTAATATAATTTTTTTTTGAACTTTTGCAATTAATATTCACTTTAATTGGTTACGTATTAAACTGATAAATATTAAATTTGCAGATATGAAAGGAATCGATTGATAAGTTAATTTGTTTCGAAATTTGCATAGCCAAAGGGATTGGAAAATAATGAAAAGAGATCCTACACTATGGTTATTTCAATTCGAAAACGATTTTATCTAACAAAATTGATTCATGCAATCTGTAATCAAAGAAGAGCACATGAAATAATCAATGATAAGCTGAACAATCCTTCCACTTAGCTTAAAATAATTAATGAAATACTAAACACTTCTCTCACTTAGCCTGAAATAATCAATGATAAGCTGGATGCTACTTTCATTTAATCTAAAATAATCAATGATAAGCTGAGCCATTTAACCTAAAGTAATCAATGATAAGCTGAGCCATTTAACCTAAAATAATCAATGATAAGCTGGATACTACTTTCATTTAATCTAAAGCAATCAATGATAAGCTGAGCCATTTAGTCTAAAATAATCAGTGGTAAGCTGAACGACCCTTCCATTTAGCTTAAAATAATGAAAAACTGAACTGTTCTTTCACTTAGCCTGAAATAATCAATGATAAGCTGAGCCAAGTAGCCTGAAATAATCAATGATAAGTTGAGCCATTTAGCTTAAAATAATGAATGATAAGCTGAATACTTCTGCCATTCCCAAATAGAATATACTTAATTACGGATTAATTTATCAAATATACGTGTATTGCTAACTTATCTATTTATTGTAAATGTCAACTAATTTTTAGTCAAATTCTATTGGCACAAGTTTATGTTTTATTTAGAAAAAAAACAAACAAAACGCGTTTTGCACGT
Source organism: Cruorifilaria tuberocauda (assembly GCA_013365365.1). NCBI lineage: Eukaryota > Metazoa > Nematoda > Chromadorea > Rhabditida > Onchocercidae > Cruorifilaria > Cruorifilaria tuberocauda. The sequence goes on from JABVXU010000323.1 coordinate 38,167, forward strand.
AAATGTAAACTTTGAACTGTTGAATACGTTTTAAGTAAATAAAAATTTACAATAGAAAACACAAAAAAAAGCGAAAAAAAAGAGATGTATCACTTTTCATGAATCTTTTCTAAAAATTAATTTAAAAAGAAGGAAACTATTAATCAAACCATTTCAACTTATCACTGATTTTATCATCAAAGCAAAACTTATAGAAATTGAGGAGTAAGAAATGCAATTATGATTGTAAATTATGGAATTATGTTAGAATTTATAACTCTCGCATATTACAAGTATTACTTTAGTGATGTAATCAGTGATAAATTTATAACTAATCTATGCTGAACAAATTTAAGTATTAAGTAATTTTAGTTTCCTTCTTTTTAAATTAATTATCAGAAAAGTTTCATGGAAAGTGATACACCTGTCGATAATAATTCAAAGAAATTTCATGATAAAACTATAATTAATTAGTGATGTATAATTGTTAATAAAGAATTTAAATAATTAATTAATGAAGAAATATATAACTAATCTATGCTGAACAAATTTAAGTATTAAATTAATTTCTTCGATATATGATATTCCTCGTTTACTTGAATTGATATTGACAGTAACTTACTTGTCAAATTTTATGCTATGATACGCTCATCGTTCTCTTTTATGCATGCTAAGTTCCCTCATGATCAGTTAAGTACTTTTATTAGGTAAGTACTTTTAATCAATCAATCTCATCAGCTCTTTTGCTTCACGTGAAAACGATGACGCTAACCGTGGGATTGAGGATTGTCTATCGTAGATCTACGTGATATACCATAAACGTGACATAGCCATACACGTCTAAATCATTTCTTTTAACTCTTATCTCATGTGTATAATTTCCATTGACTTTCTCATTCACATGACTTGTCATACGTTTGTGTTACATTATACTCACGTCTTACGCTTACGTGTCTTGTCTATATGGTCAAAGGTCGGATATATGGTAGGTAGGCAGTCACTTTCATTATGTTACTTAGGTTGGACATCTAGTTTTATTATGTATAGAATAGCTAGTTTAATTACGTTACTACTTACCTACGTTTACTACTTACTTACGTATACTTGCTTACGTTACTTTCGGATCAGTCATCTCAAATTTGATTAAACCAAAAGGAAATTTACATTAATTCAATTCCAGCAAATCTAAATCAATCATCCATGATAACAGAAATTCGTCTATTAACGCTATTAAATATCATTATTTCTAATCTATAAATATTTACTACAACTATTCTTCGTGAATGAAAAATCAGCTCTGCCGGAAATTTTCATAACAAGATGCTGTTTAATACCGGAAGTGAAAGGTTTCCGGAAAGAAAAACACCGAATTGTTGTTATTGAAAGATTTAATCATTTTCTTCAATCAAATTATAATCTTCCATGGTATTTCATTCAGAAAATTAGTTTTAAAAGTTAATTCTAAGAATTTTATTTAAAAAAAAGAAACTTTCCGGAAAAACAAATTTTGAAGAGTTTAGTAGTTAAATTTCAGGTTTTATAAACGAATTTAATGATTATTCAATTAGTAGACTGAAATGCTTCATCGTTATTTATTTAATTCACTAAAAGTTTTCATTTAACTTTATAAGCTTTAATTTTCAGTGCTAATTAAATTACTCATTTTTTTACACAACTAGTCGGAAATATAAATCATTCTATTGAGGATATAATCAAGTTTCTAAAATCTAACTTGAAATTTCAAACCTAAATTCGTGAATTATTGATGTACAACAGAATGAACATTGTAATAGTGTTTGAAATACAAAAGCAAATGTGAAATCTGAAATGAAACTTATAACAGAAGGAGGAATGAATTTGAAAAACTAAAAAGTACAAGTAAACACGAAATACTGCCGAAAAATGAAATAGTTAGATGAAATGAATTATTTTAATTCATGAAAAAAATTTCATAAATATTGTTTGAAATATTACTCATATTTATCAAATATTGTGAGATTTAAAACATAACAAAAAGTGAAATTATTTATCGTAACTTAAATTTATTAAATTATTTCTTTCTTACCGTACTGTTTAAATGGATTGGAAACTGTCAATTTTTGTATTTCTAATATTTAGTATTTTGTAGTAATTATGTGTGCGTGTACTGTATATGGTTTACGTGTATATGTGTACGTGTATACGTGTGCATGTACTACATATAACGTACGTGCATATGTGTGCGTGTACTACATATAACGTACATGCATACGTGTGCGTGTACTACGTATAACGTACGTGCACATGTGTGCGTGTACTACATATAACGTACGTGCATATGCGTGCGTGTACTGTATGTGGCGTAAGTGTATATGTGTGCGCGTACTGTATATAACGTACGTAAAACTTCACTTCACGTTTGATGTACAACAGAATGAACATTGTAATTGTTTTTAAAATACAAAAGCAAATGTGAAATTTGAAATGAAACTTATAACAGAAGAAGGAATGAATTTGAAAAAATAAAAAACCTGAAAACTAAATTTAGGCAAATTCCTAAAATTTGACATCATGGAGGCGATAATTTAGTATTTCGGAATGGAATGCATTGAAATATTTGTATATGATAGAATGTTTTTAGTCGGATTAATGAGTTTTAAATTAATTTCATTAAAGGTTTTAATTGTTAAAAATGTCCCAAGAAAAATTGCATATTTGAAAATTTATTTAAAAAACAATTTTGAAGTTATCAGAAAAATATTTGATAGCATTACTCGTTTCGTTTCGGTTTAAAGTTTTTGATAAAGTTGAAGCTGCAAGTATTTATCAGCAAGTTACTTTCTTATCAAGTACTAAATTAAACAAGTAAGTTATGATGCAACTATATGACTTATTGTAATTTTTTTAATAATTTATAAAATATTAAAAAAAAATATTTTTGCATTACGTTTAGAAATTAGCAGACATAAAAGACATTTTTAAACTTTTTATATAATTTAAATTAAATTTAATTAGTTATTAATTAAATATTAAACTTAGTACAGTTATGAGATTTAAATGTTTATTTAGTTTGTGGACTTTTTTTTTCTTGTTTCAATAAATGAAATTATTAATTTCGATTAACTTTTTTTCGTTTTCGTTTATCCTTACTCTTAACTTAACTTTCAGATTACTGATTACTAGATGGACAAAAATTCAGGAATACTTTGCTTAAACTAAACTCATACTTTAATTTTCCTTTTATTTTTTGTTCTGAAAGTCTAGGTTACTGTTGCTTGACAGCATAGTAATTATGATAAGTTATTCTTCGAGAACAGTCAATGATAATGCTAATTAATAATATCAATACCTTTTGATTATCAATGATTGAGGTAACTGGTTTAAGGTTTAAATGTTAGTTTGATAAGGTATTGATTGAAGAAGAAGATCAGAATGATTTAGCTGATAAGAGATTTCATCTGAATGGATCGAACTTCGATTTCGATGATAGTGGTTAAAACTGCTCCTTGATCGATGACCATTGGGCAGTTTATGAACAATGATAAGACCGATACAACAGATAGTGATAATCTATAGTGATAAGCTAGAGATAAAGAGATAAGATGATTGGCAATCATGTAAACATGAAAGAGATGAAGCCAATGATAAGGAAGATATGAATGATTAAACAACGATCACATATACTTTTGAATAAAAGATCGATGATTGTTTGATAGTAATTTATACTTATACTTAAAATGAAAGTATTACCTAATGCTTTCATTATATTGAATATTGTACAGGTTAATGGAATCATTAGGATAAGTATCAATTCTATGAGAATAATAATTATACGTAACTTACGTCAGTTATTATCAAAATAATTTTTATCAATCAATAACAATTACACGTCGACTATGCGTCAATTATACGTCACTGTACGTCAATTATTATTGAATCGCATGGGACTCTAACATATTTCATATTATTGATTCTTCAATATATTAATTAATTAGTTAATTAATTAATAATTTTTACTCTTCTACCTTCATTTCAATTATCATTTAATGCTTGTTTAAAATATTGCAATGCTGAAAAATTAACGAAAAGAAAAACGTCACACTTCAAAATATTCAAATCAAATGGAATAACATTGAAAGTTTACTTTTCGATAAGAAAGTAATAAGGAAGTAATTGAAAATTTAATTGTGGAAAACTTCCAGTTTAATTTAAAAAATGTTTTATTCAAAATAGGAAAAGTAGCAATTGTCAAGCAATCATCTGAATATTTCCATTGTTTCATAAACTCTTAACAAGTAAACAATTTTTTAAAATTTGTAAACAAATTGAGAGTTTTTCAAACTTCCATGATATAATGCTGGATATTGAAATAATCATTTCATGCATCACTGATATCCTCTAATAATTGATAATAAGTTTGTTTTGGAGATAAGATTAGCGATATTATCAGTGCATTGATTTGAAGATAATGATAAATAATAGCATGCAAAGAAGAAATTTTTTTATTTCAAATTGAAAATTTAAAAGTAAACTGTTAATTTCAATTCGATGAATTTCTTGATATCTTTGAATTTTTCTATTTTTTTTCAAATCCTTTGTTATTTTCAATCATTCACCCACATTTGTCAATCATCAATTTTAATCTTAAATTTAAATTGAAATAATTTTCATGCATTTCTTCCATACTTCATGCCTGAGAATTATCACTGTGAATTGATGATATCATTGAATTTCACATTCCTTCCTATTTTTCCTTTTCTTCTAATTTCATTAAAAAAGATGATAACGATTTCGGAAACCTTATAGATTTTCGTTACAACGATATTCGGAATACTATGATTAGATTGAAGGGTTTTGAAATCATTTAAATTTTAAATTATTAATTCATCGTGAAATAATCAGAATTGAGAATAGTTAAAAAGGTATGCAGTAAGTAGAATAGTTAATAAAGTAAATGATTGGAAAAGTAAGTGCAATAGTTAAAGTTAATGACTATTCTTAGTAAATTTTGAGAAAAATTGAAAAAACTAATGATGCTTGATGATAATGATTACATACGCAAAAAAAAAAATCTATGAAACGATTCTAAAATTCCGGAATCTAAAAACGATTCTGAAATTTTGAAATGCAAAAATGATTCTAAAATTCCGGAATCTAAAAACGATTCTGAAATCCTGAAATACTAAAAATGACTTCCAACTTTGTTGTAATCATTGTTATTTGTGAATTTTTAAATGTTCCAAAATCTTTTTTTCTTTTTTCAACGATATCATTTTAATTGTATAATATTTTTACCAAAGTAATTACATTGTAATTATTTATGCTTAATTTAAATTTCACGAAATCATAAATTATCATTCATATCGTGTAAGTTGTAAGCCATTCAGAAGGAAAAATCCACCTTAAGTATTAAATAAACCTGTATTTCAGTAATACTTTAATAATAGTAAGGTAAAGAAATAATCAGAAATGAGAAATAGTGATAACTCCAAGTTGATGATATTTAATGATATATATGATATGATATAATGATATCATGATAATATTTAATGATAATGATTATTTCTTATCTTAATGATAATGATTATTTCTTATCTTAATGATAATGATTATTTCTTATCTTAATTGTTACTGTTATTGTTATTATCGTTGCTAGTACCATTATCCTTATTGCTAATCATTGTTTTATAATTGCTATCGCTATCTTATTGCTGATAGTATCACTGTTACTGTTATCAGTTAATCACTTGATTGTAAGCATATCGTCTTTGGTCTTATTGTTTCATTACTGATTATCACTATCACTGCTATTCCAGCAATTTATACTAATAATCTTTGCTTATTGTTATCATAAATCTATAACTGAAATCACTGAGTACTTATCTAATAACCTATCTAATTAGCTATCTAATTAACGGATCAATTATTGACTTATTGCATGATTTACTTTAATCTTATTGTATGTTTTACTTTAACTAAAATAATGTAAAATTTTGAGACTTTTTGTATGCGCATGGAAAATTGAAACTTTTAATTTCACATTTGATTTCATAGTTTCATATTTGACTTTTAATTTCATATTTGATTTCATAGTTTCATATTTGACTTTTAATTTCATATTTGTTTAATTTCATATTTGATTTCATAGTTTAATATTTAACTTTTAATTTCACATTTGATTTCATAGTTTAATATTTAACTTTTAATTTCATATTTGATTTCATAGCTTAGTATTTAACTTTTAATTTCATATTTGTCATAAATAGTAATCAAATAAATATCATGCACTAATAAAAACTTTAAGTCATATAATTTCGTTAATTGATAATTGATTAGTTGATAACTGATTAGTTGATAATGTGATTTTTTTTGTAGTAACTTTTAAAATTTAAAAAATTTTTTCAAAATTCCCAGAAAACTTGTTGTTTACTCAATTATCATTATTCCGTGATAAACAAATGATTATCATCAAACAGCAGAAATCGTTAATAAACAATCATAATAATAATTATCGCAGCGCGGAAATTTCACACATCGAAATGAAAAGGCTTGAAGAAAATTTCAAACTAAAAACAGGTTTAATTTTATCTATTCGTCTTCAAACCAATACGCAAAACTTTACTTGACGTTTTATTCATTTCGATCACTGATATACACGTCTTTCCACGTAGTGATAATCACGTAAAAGTGAACGGGAATCAAATTCTATCAAATATTTTATGTTTATTTTATTGATTAATATTTAATACAATTAAATTCTAAATTAAAATTAGGTCAAATATTTCTTTTCCGAACTTTTTTTTTTTTATTGTAAAATAATTAATTCCAAGTGATTATTGAAACTTGTATGTTTGTTCTATGCCAAATTATTCTTTTTAATTTCCATTCTTATTTACTTTTTAATTAATTCTAAAGTTTTTCAAACCTATTTGAAACTTTTCAAAATCATGATAACTGATATAACGTCGAGAAAAAATCATCGTATTTCCTTCCCAATTATTTAGCCAATAATTACTTCTTATCTTATCTTATCACATTGTCACTTGTGTACCATTTCCTATTTTTGCTTCATTTCATTATTTGCTTATCACATGCCATTTCATTTTTCATTGTTCGTTAAGTTCATCGCTTGATAATTTTTCCTTAATCAACAAACTTAATTAATTAAGTAATTAATTTATATCCATTCGTTTTTTGTATATTTGATATAACTCAAAAAGATGAAATTCAAAAAAAAAAAGAAAACGAAACGAAATTGTATAATCTTGCAATATATGCTATTTAGGATTCATTTTTAACTTTATAACTCTAGTTTTTTAAATTTATAAAATGAAATATATACAAGTAAATACTAAATTGATCTTTATATTTTTGACCTTTGTATTCTAAGTTATTACTGCTTTTAGTAAGTTATAAGTTGCTAGATCTTTGTATTATAAGTTATTACTGCTTCTTGTAAGTTGTAAATTGCAAGTTGTAAGTCATCAGTTGTTAGATTATCATTTTACTTAATTTACTTGTACTTATAGAATACTTAATTTTACTTAAGCTCAGCAATTAATGATAGAATGTTTAAGTACAAGTAGATGAAATAGTTAGATGAAATGAATTATTTTTATTCATGAAAAAAATTTCATAAATATTGTTTGAAATATTACTCATATTTATCAAATATTGTGAGATTTAAAACATAACAAAATGTGAAATTACTTATCGTAACTTAAATTTATTAAACTATTTCTTTCTTACCGTACTGTTTAAATGGATTGGAAACTGTAAATTTTGTATTTCTAATATTTAGTATTTTGTAATAATTACAAAATAAATCGTATTTTTGATTATCATGAAGTATGATCGTAATAGTATTACTAATAATGATAATAACAATGATAGCGATAATGATAATGATAATGACGATGATAATGGTGGCGTAATAACTGTCATGAAGTATGATCGTAATAGTATTACTAATAATGATAATAACAATGATAGCGATAATAATAATGATAATGAATGATAATGGTGGCGATAATGACTATCATGAAGTATGATCGTAATAGTATTACTAATAGTGATAATAATAACGATAGCGATAGTGATAATGATAATGACAATGATAATGGTGGCGATAATGACAATAATAATAATTTATCAAAATATTTCTTCTTTCCCAAACTGTTTGAATGAGGTAAAAACTATAAATTTTTGTATTTCTCACATTTAATATTTTGTAGTAATTAGAAATAAATCGTATTTTTGATTATCATCAAGTATGATCGTAATATTACTAATAATAATGATAATAACAATGATAGCGATAATGATAATGATAATAGCAATAAGTAAATGAATAAAAATAATAATAATAGTAATAACTAGTGACTTGATGTTATTATGAAAAATGAAGTGTAAGGTTTTTTGATAAAATTTATAAATTTATTTTTCTCCATGTTTTTTTTTTTGTTTTTTGATTTTATAGTTAAAATTCCAATTCGTAGATAACAAAATTAATGGAAAATTGTAAGTGATCAAAGTATAACATTCGTCCATGTGTATTTTGTTATTTACATTAACAAAAAGTAAAAAGTAAAGTTTAAATATTCTCTGAAATTTTAACGACTAGTGTTATTGATTATTTTACTCCATGAAATTCGCTTTTTTTTTGATTTTACAGCCATAAATTATTTCAATTTTTCATCATCATTTTAATTTGTATGTTTGAAATGAAATTGATTGAGAGAAAAAAAAAACTGCGCAAATTAACTTACATGATAATTGTCAAAGTTGTCAAACATGATTTACATGATACTAAATAAGTTTCCTTTATCTTCTTCTAAGTATCAATCAATAAATTTAACTAATTAAATAATTAATACATGTTGATTAATTTAGTTATTAATATATACTGCATAACTTTCCTTATCTTTTTCTAAGTATCAATCAATAAAGTTAACTTATTAAGTAACTAGAATATGTCGTATAATCATTTTTAGTATCTACCAGTAAACTTAAGTAATTTAGTAATTAATATATTTCGATAACCAATATAATTATTATATTAATATATCGGTAATTTTGTATGGTACAACAAAAATTTTAATTGAAAATTAAGTAAAGTTCATTTAATTTATGTATTTGAAATGAAATTAACGGAAAACGACTTCGCAAATTGGATTACATCATAATTGATGAACGCAATTTACGTGATATTGCATCATTCGTTTTCTAAGTATCTACTAATAAACTTAATTAGTTAAATAATTAATACATGCATTCGTATTTTGTATGACACAACAAAAATTTAAATTCAAAACGAAGTAAAAGTTTTACTTATATACATACTTATGCTTATGTTATATTTATTTATACGCATACTTATAGCAATATGGTAAAATGATTTTGAAAATACTTCATATATCACGTGTAGGTATGCAATATATCACGTATAACTTTTGATGTCACGTGTAATGACTTTGTTATGAGAAATGAAAAACAAAGAACAGTGGAACGTTTTTCATTAATTGATCTATTTTTCCCTCTCTCTCTCTCTCTCTCTCTCTCTTTCTCTTATTATTCATTTTCTCTTTAATTATTATTGTACTTTTTTGCTGCCTTTCTTTTTTTCTATAACCTGAATATACCTTTGAAAGGTTAACAAGGTATACTTTATTGGTATACTTTATTCGATATACTTTAATTCGATTAAAGTAATTCCAATTCCTAATCGTTTTATCATTTTCAAATTTTCTCACTTTCATTCGATCACTTCCTGTTATTCGTGTTTGAGAATATCTAAAGGAATTTGAAGAATGTTAATTAAGAATGTTAATTATCGAATATTACACAACGATTATAAATGATTGTGAGGATTATTGATAATCATTGTGATCTATTTTTGGTTTATTAATAATCAATGTGATTTATTTTTGGTTCATTTGTAATCGATGTGATCTATTTTTGGTTTATTAATAATCAATGTGATTTATTTTTGGTTCATTTGTAATCGATGTGATCTATTTTTGGTTTTATTAATAATCAATGTGATTTACTTTTAATCTTGAAATTTTTAAAATTTTCAACATTTCATTCTATTCATATCTAAAATTTTATCAGTGATTATTCATTCAATGCTCATCGATTATGATAATTTTTGATCGATTAATCATTGCGTTAATAATTTCAAATGTTATCATTTTATCAATGTGATTATTTAAAAAAAATGTATTAATTAATATTTCACAAATAATTTCAAAACTCTTCTTCCATGTTCCGGCATGCTATATATTATATTCGATCTTAATTAAACAAAATTAATCGATATTAAATACATTTACTAATTAATTATCATTTCATTTTAAAATCCGTTTTCTTTTTTTTTTTTTTTTCATAAAATCTTTTCGATCATTGACAACTAACTTCTTCACCTTACTTCTTATGTTATGCTACAAGCAAAATATCAAAATATTAGAGGTAAAAAATTTGTTTCCTTCTCAACGATTTTCTTTTTTTCATTTCTTACTTTCTCTCTAATTACTATCAATTTATATGTAGGTGTGTATGCGTGATTTGTACGCATGTACACGTGCGTGTGCTGTGTATTGTATATGGCGTGCGTGTATATGTGTGCGTGTACTATATATGGCGTACGTGTATGTGTGCATGTACTACATATAACGTAATGCGTACGTGTGCGTGTAGTGTATACGGCGTACATGCATATATGTGTGTACTGTATATGACGTACGCGTATTTGTGCACACGTACTGTATATGGTGTACGTGTATATATGTACGTGTACAGTATATGGATATTCGTGCGTGCACTGTACATGGTATACGTGTACTACATATAGCGTATGTGTGTATATATGTATGTGTACTATATATGGCGTACGTGTATACGCGTGTGTGTACCACATATAACGTGCGCGCATACGCGTGCGTGTGCTGTATATGACGTGCGTGTATATGTGTGCACCTGTACTGTAAATGGCGTACGTGTATATGTGTACGTGTGATGTATATATGTGTGTGTGTATCGCATATGTATGCGTGTGAATTTATGCGTATGTGCATGTGTGCATGTTGTGTTTTGTAAGTGGCGTACGTTGTATATGTACATATTCTATATCCGTGCGTGCGTGCGTGCGTGAGTGTTTGCACATATACGCATGCATACGGCGTGCGTCAAACATCATTAATTCGCACCTTTTTTTTTCCCCATTCTCTCTTGTTTTTGCGAAGAGAAAAGAAAAGAAAAACTTCATGATTTCACTGATAGTAATGAATTATCCATGTGCTGTGAAAACGTATGACAGTGAGTAATTCTGTTTTAAAATGACCTAAAATATGATAAAATGAAATTGAATGAAAGATGTAAATGTAAATTGCACTGAATGATACCATTACGATAAGAAAAAAAACGGAAAAGAAAACTGAAAAGATAGGAAAAGGTGGGGCGTAGGGGGAGGGGAGGGGGAGGGGGAGGGTTTGATCAGTGATTATCTTCTTGCATCATTTCATTCTATCAAATCAGTTCAACGGTAAAATCAATCAGTAAACAAAATCGCTTCCTTTTTATCCCACTTTTTTTTGTTTCTCCATTTCTAATTTAGTTAAAATTTCTCTCTTTTCATGATTTGATAAGTTTTTCATACGTTTCTCATGAAGAATATGATGGAAAAAAAAAACGAGAAAACACGAATTTTTACCTATTCTTTTTTTTGAAAATACATATTTTTTTAAATGAAAATATAGGAAAAATTAAACATTCGAATGAAATATTTAAATATAAAAGTGTAATAGAAAAATGATTTTCTTTAAAGTTATAAAGATTAAAAGTAATTTTATTTAAAATTTATTAAAAATTAAAAATTTGAAGCAAATTTATATGATAATTTATTAATTGATATCTTATATCAATAATGGTTTTATCAGTTATCAAGAGTGTAAATAAAAGTTAAAAATAATTTGTCTGAAATTTATAAAAAAATTAAGAGCAATTTATTTAAAATTTATCCAAAATTAACAGTAATTTATTTAAAATTTATCAAAAATTAAAAGTAATTTATTTTGAAATTTATCCAAAATTAAAAGTAATTTATTTTAAATTTATTACAAATTAAATTTTCAGTATAAAATCTTCGAAAATTATAAATAGTTTAATAAAACTCTAAAGTGTAATAATACGTAAAGTGTTAAATTATTACGGCTGTCAAGTGAGAAATTTATACGAAGATAGCATGAAATTGATTAATTTAAAATAAATTTATATGATAATTTATTGATTCGTCTGATAATTAATTGATAATTTATATCATATCAATATATTTTTATTTATCAAAATGCCTATGATAATCAAAATTTTTTTCTTCGCTAGCAATTCTAAACTTTTTTATTGTTTCTTAAAAAAAAAAAAAAGGAAAAAGCTTGAAATTCTTTTTTTTTTTGTAAAAATGAAATTGAAGTTTGAAATTGATGTAAAAATTGATCGTTTCAGAGTTCAAGTGATAAGATCACTGATAAGATCACTTGTACTATATACTGAAATGCTCCTACAACTCTTCCTCTTATCGGCAGTTTTCATTTTCCTTTACTATGCTATGCGTAATTTTCTGGAATCAATTAAATTAGCTGATCTTCATGCTAAGGCAGTTTTCATTAGCGGATGTGATACCGGTTTTGGCTATTTATTGGCTATTAAATGTGCGCAAAATGGCCTACCAACGTTTGCCGGTTGTTTAACGAAAAATGTAAATTTCAATTTTTGAATTTATTAAAAATCAAATTACGAATTGTTAAATAGTTAAAGTTAACAGAAGTATAAGTAAATAGATAATTAAAGTGAATTTTAATTACATTTATTTGATTGTTTTCAGCTTTTTGTTAAAAGCTGAAATTTCGGCGAAGAAGTTAAAATAAAAGATATATGTGATAAGTAAATATAAGTAAATAAATAATAAGCATGTGATAAGTAAATGATAAGCAGCAAATTAAAAATTTTAATAAAAGTATGAAAAGAAAAGTTATGCTTGTATTAAATCGTACGATTAGATAGTGAATTGAAATTAAAACTGAAACTTAGAAGATTAGAGTTATGATTGAATTATCGAGATTTGAACCGGTTTATCAGGGATGAATATTTGGATAAAATATCATTAAAGGTGATAGTCGAGGAAATCAGGTAATTAATAAATTATTCAAATTTAAGCATGAAAAAATAAGTTTAAACGTTTGAAGGATATTCAAATATTTCATTCATTCATTGAGGGAATGAAAGCAATTGAAGAAGCTAATAAAAAAACCACCGGAAAGTTAATTCCGGTAGAAATTGATGTAACCAGTGAAGAATCGGTTCAAAATGCTGTCCGTTTTGTGCGAGAAAATTTGGATTCTAAATTAAGTGTGTTAAATTTATTAAAATTAATTTAATTCATTTAAATTTCATTTAAAAATATATTTTACTTAATTAATGAACAATTTTATTAAGTTATTATCAATCAATAATTAATTAATTAATTAATCAATGAACAATTTTATTAAATCATTAATAATAATCAATAAAATTTTTTGTTAATTATTGTATTTTTAACAAAATTTTTATATGAATATGTTATTAGTTATATACAATTTCATATTAATAAGTTATTAATTACTACAGTTACTTAATTACCTGTTTATTTATTGTGACTAATTTATATTTATTGATTTTTTTTGGCGATTATTTATACTGGAAGTAGTTTTGACATGTGTTCCAGAATTATGGGCATTAGTAAATAATGCCGGATCGTTGGGATTTTACGGATATGATGATTGGTGTACGGTTCAGGAATATGCAAAAGATTTAGATGTGAATACTCTTGGTGTTATCCGAGTTACACATGTTAGTAATTAATTATAGTAATTAATTTAATCAGTACTTTATATATGAAGTATTTAAGATTAGAGGAGCAGAAGAAAAAAACCATTGGGTGATTTATTTTCTTTTTCCGGTATTTTTTTCCGAAACTTCTTTTTCCGGTATTTTTTTTCCGAATTTTCTTTTTGCGAAAAAACACTTCTTAATTTATTTTCTTCTTTCATAGCTTCCAACTAATTTTGATATCATAAATTTTTACTTAAAATTTTAAAAGAAAAACGGAAACTTTTGCTTTTGTTTGAAATTAGTTAATCTAATAGAAATAAATTTTTCTCTTATCTTCTATAACAAGAATTATTGAAAGTTCGTTAAATAAAAATAAAAGTTTAAAATTCATAAAAATTTAAAACTGTAAGAATTTATGAAAATGAAACATTAAGAATAAAATTATTTGCTAATATTGAATAAATGATTCACCTTAATTATATCAAAGAAGGCAAAAAAGGTTAAAAGGTTAAGCAAAGGTTAAACAAAGGTAAATTTAAATAAGCATTAGTAATATTTTAGGCATTTATGCCTTTGTTGAAAGAGTCTCGTGGTCGAGTAATAGCAATAACAAGTATTTGTGGTCGTTTAGCATTACCTGGAATTGGTCCGTATACAGTTTCGAAATTTGCCACCGAAGCATATCTCAATATTTTACGGTAATTTATAAATTTTTATCTGAATGGAAATATTAATTAAAGTTTTTTGTTAAGTTAAAATTAAAATTAAAACAAAATCTTATATAATTAATTATCGAGTTAATTGGTAATAGTGTAGGTATATTCTACTTTGTTAAAATTTTTAAATGTGAAATAGTTTTTTGTTTTTTTTAATTTTATTAAAAGAGGAATTGATGAAATATTGAAAGAATTGAAATTATCAACAAAATTTTAGCCAAGAAGTACGAGAATTTGGTATTCATTGCTATAAGTAATTTTACTTTTTTTTGGTATAAGTTAAATGTTTAGCTATTAAGTTAATTGAAATGTATTTTACCTTGCTAAAGTTAAAGTAGTTTTTTTTTCTTTCGATATGAGTAATTTTATTTCTTTGCAAAGACTTAAACTATTAATTAGTAATCTATCTAGCTTAAATTATCAAGTTATTAAGTTAATTAGTAATCTATCTATCAATCTATAGATATATTCTATCTTCGTTTAAGATTTTTAAATTTAAAATAGTTTTGATTTAAAGTAAGTAATTAATTTCATGAAGGGATAAAGTTTGGTGAATTTTTATCACTTTACTTGATTAGATAAGCTTGTTGATTATTATTGAGTTTGATAAGCGCATTATTGATAAGTTTTGGAGCATAGTTTATCTTTTATTTCTTTGCAAAGACTTAAACTATTAATTAGTAATCTATCCAGCTTAGATTATTAGATTATTAAGTTAATTAGTAATCTATCTATCAATCTATAGATATATTCCATGTTCGTTTAAGATCTTTAAATTTAAAATAGTTTTGATTTAAAGTAAGTAATTAATTTCATGAAGGGATAAAATTTGGTGAATTTTTATCACTTTACTTGATTAGATGATAAACTTGTTGATTATTATTCAGTTTGATAAGCGCATTATTGATAAGTTTTGGAGGATAAGTTTATCAATTTCATGCATTGTTTGTTTTTAGCGCAAAAATTATTTTTAAGATAATTGATAAAATATTGAAAGAATTGAAATTATCCAGTAAAATTTTAGCCAAGAAGTACGAGAATTTGGTATTCATTGTGCAATTTTGGAACCAGGACGATTTCGAACAGCACTCATGGATAAGGAAGCAATAATTGATCGTATCAATCGTGTATGGAATCGATTAGATAATACTCAAAAAGCTGAATATGGTGGTGAAGCATTTAAGAAATCATGTAAGAGCTTTTGGTTAACTTTTTTTGTTTTGTTAGCTTTAATTTATTATAAATTATTATAAATGAAATGATGAAAATTAAATGAGAAATAATTGAAAATTAAAATCAATGGGATTAATTTTAATTTACAGATGAAAATTTAAGCAAAATTTTTAATAAAATTTAAATTAAATTTCTGTAGAATCAGTAGAATTGGTAAATTTTAATATTGTAATTTTTGAAAATGCAACGTATTGATTAATTTTCCAATTTTTAAATTTATGACAATGATCGAAAAAAAAAATCTTAAAGTTTTGTTTTTTGTTGTCTAAAAGATCAGTGTATCTTTTTTTAGTGATAAATTTTATAACTTTAATTGCTATGTTATTTTTTGTTATGATAATTCTATATGGTAGCAGAATATCGATTTAGTTTATTTTACCAAATGATAAAAGTGATAAGTGATAAAAGCTGAGCCTTCCCATGCCGGGAATCGAACCCGGGCCGCGTGGGTGAAAGCCACGAATCCTAGCCACTAGACCACATGGGAGACATGGTCTGCTGTCAAAAAAATTAAATTCAAAAAATTTCAAAAAATTATTGAAAATATTAAATTGAAGTTAAAAATTATGTGATATTTTTAAGTTTGATCGAAAATTTCAAATATTTCGTTCAAATATTTTCATTTATTATCAAAAATTTTAGGTTTATTTTGGTCTAATTTTATCTGAAATTAAATCGTTTTGAATTTAGATTAAATTCAATTTCAATTTTCAATTTCACATTTCAGTTTCATATTTCAGATCGAAAATTTCAGATATTTACTTAGATATTTTCATTTATTATCACAATTGTCAAATTTTTTTCAGTCTATTTATTATTCGAAATAAAATCATCTGGATTTGGAATAATTTTAATTTATGTTTTCAATTCCATATTTCAATTTCAATTTAATATTTCAATTGAAATCATTTGAGAATCAAAATGATTTTATTTCAGATAATAAATGGACTGAAAGAAGCTTAACAGTTTTAGTAGGAAATATTTAAGCAAATGTTTAAGATTTTCGATCAAATTGAAATTGAAATATGAAATTGAAAACAGAAATTAAAATTACTTCAAATCGGAAGCAACTTTATTTCAAATAATAAATAACAGAAAGAAATTTTGTTAATAAATGAAATTATTTAAACAAATATTTGAAAATTTCGATCGATTTCAATTTTCATTTTCGTATTTCAATTTCGATTTGATATTTCAAAAATTTCAAACATTCGTTTAAATATTTTTATTTATTATCGGAATCGTTAATATTCTTTCGGTCTATTTATTATTTGAGATCAAATTATTTTACATTTGGAATAGCGTAAATTTCAGTTTTCAATTTCACATTTCAAATTTCGTACAAAAAAAAAAAGGAAGTGAATAATTCAGATTGTGATCGTTGGTGTGAATTTTTCTACGATGGTGCATCATCATCGTTGGATCTGGTTGTTGATTCGTACTATCATGCGATTACAAGTTATTTCCCGCGATTTCGCTATTATCTTGGATTGGATTCGGTGTATTTATTCCTTCTATTTGTTCCTCTTAAAATGCGTGATTTTCTCGTATGTGATTTTTACTATTTGTTAACTGGATGGCCACCAAAAGTAATCACATCAACGTTTAATCTTATCAATAGTTATTTAGCATTGAAAAATAGCATTATTGATTGGTGCGAGAAGAAAATTAAAGGAAGAAAAATTATTTCAAATCATAGTTAAATTTTTTCGTAAAATTATCATTTATTCAATTTTCATGAAGAATTTTTTTTTCTATTTGCTATAATATTTAATTATAAATTATCAATTATCTTATCATATCATGTAGATAATTTTTCATGTTAGCTATGAATAAAGTAAGTAATAAGTATGAATTGAAATAGAAGCATGCATAAGTATTTGTATGAAAAAGTACAAATGAAAGTACATTATCCATGTTTGTGACAAACTGATAAAAAAGAGCGAACAAGAAGGATGATAAGAGTTCTGTAAAATACGGTACACTGATATATAACTGTAATACAGTACACTACATACAGTACACTCATTACAGTATAGTTTTAATAAAATATTCGCATAAAAATGAATTGTAGTTCAAGTACAGCTTGAAAGTTGTCACTAATTGAATTCGATACTTGATTACTTGATAAAGATAAAATGATAACAGATGGATAGCAATATTTGAAGGAGACGCGAGTAAAATTTCACAAATATTGCCATCAATTAACATTCATGATTTTAATTAACAATGCAAAATAGCTGTATTTTTAGCTATTATGAAAATTCAACTATGAAATTCAATTACTGTAATTAATTCCTTCTTTATTTTAATTCTAAATTCTAATTTATATCAGCCATAATAACATTACTGCTGAAACTAGTGGTAACTGATAAATTAAATGATGTATATGAATTTAAGTAAATAAATTTAATTTCTATTCGAATTCGTTTCTTTTTCTGTATTTTAATCAGAAATCAATATGTCAATGCAGTAATCAACGAGTAATCAACGACGATACTTAATCAGTAGTCAATATCTAATCATATCATAATTGCAATCATAATCATAATCATAATAATATTTTAATCACGATTTTTGATTATGATAAAGGAATGGACAAATGTAACGATAGTTCAATCAGTTATTATTCAATCGCAATGAACTTCGTTTCTGTTATCAAATCAATTCAATGTATCCATTCATCAATTTAGGTCATTTCAAATACAATCAATACTTTTGTGTTTAAAAAAAGTAAATTTAGAAAAAGAAAAAACGATTTGATTTTTTTTGTTTCTCTCTGAAAAACGTCATTTTACTACTAAATGTATCCTATCGTTGCTATTTTTACTTTAATAAAACTATTCCACTGTAGAAAAAAAATACAAAAATTATGGATAAATTTAAAATTTGATTATTTTTATCGATTTAAATTGTGTCATTGTAGTCTATAAAAATTGATGATTAAAGTTTAGTTAAAATCAGTTCAGTGATAACGACGTAATACCTATACTTAATAGCTGATAATGCTACTTTATCTAATCAATAATACTACATAGTTCTTAATACTACTTTATCTAGTTAGTAATGCTATTTCATCTAATTAATAGTACTGTTTTATTTAGTTAATAATTACTTAGTTATGATAATACTAGTTTACGTAGTTAATAATACTACTTTACCTAGTTAATAATACTTATCTAGTTTATTTAGTTAATAATGCTATTTTACCTATTATGTTAATACTACTTTACTTAATTGATAATACTACTTTACCTAGTTAATAATACTACTTTATCTAGTTAATAATGCTGCTTTACCTAGTTAATAATACTTATCTAGTTTATTTAGTTAATAATATTGTTTTTCTTAGTTATGATAATACTACTTTACTTAGTTAATAATACTACTTTATCTATGTTTGGCATTTGATAACACTTTACCTTTGTTTAGTATTTGATAAAACTTTAGTTATATTTGTCGTTTGATAACATAGTATTTAACATTTAGTAATATTTCAAGTATTATATAAATTATCATGAAATAGTGATGAAAGCAATTAACATTTTATTATAGACCGAGAAAACTCGGGACAATTTTCAAGACTATTTTTCAATATTAAACGTACCAAATGCATATTCAAAATTTCCAAATTTATTTACAGCTTTATGATAAATCTTAGAAAAGCTTCAAATTCTTGCTATTTATTTTAAAGAGTTTAACTTAACAGCTTTATCACTTTCCATCATGAACAGGCGATAGTTTTAAAAAGTTTAAAATTCGAGCAGTAATAATTATAAATGAATCATTACTTATTGACAATTGCTTAAATTAATAATTTGTATCGGAAACATTTCGAAATAAATAATAAGTTAAATTTTCAGATCATTCATTATTGAGTAAAAGTATTTAATTCCTTTAATAGAATTTTAAGTATTAAAAATATCATGCTTGTTATCATGCTTATTAAATCAAAAAAAAAATAAATTTTAAAAAAAGATAAAATTTGAAATTTGCAAAGAGTCGAACAAATAATTTTATAAATTATTTTAGTTTATAGTAATGCATAAAATTAATAATAATACATTTGTGTTGTGCGTAAAAAGTGATTAAACTATTTTATCAGAATTGAAATTTAATTTAAATTTACTATTTACTTAAATTTACTTTTTCTTTGCTAATTATTTGAATTTAAATTTGTTACTTATCTAAAATTTCAAATAAAATCTATTTTAAACAAACCAAATTGTATTTCAAATTCATGCAATAAAGTTTGTAAATTACAATTTTAAATTCGAAACCTTTGTTGCATCACGTAATCAAGAAATGATTTATCATAATTAGTTCAATTAAATAATAAAGTAATTAATTTCTTGTTTTTTCCCTATTCCAATATTGCTTTCATGCATTTTCTTGATTTTCTTAATTGTTTAGACAATAAATTTGCATTAAATTGTAAAAAAAAATTTTAATTTGTAATTCATTAAAAATTTTCTTGCACTTATAATTATAGATATTTAATTATAGTTATTTAACTATTATAGCAAAATTTAACTTATAATTATAGAAATTTAACGAGAATAAAATTAAAATTTAAATAAACTAATATTATTCTTTATTGTCTTTCTTTCAAAAGTTCTTAATTAATTAATTAATTTTTTTTCTAATTAATAATATTTGCATTACCCATGGTATTTATTGATACTATACGAAATAATGTTAAAATTCGAAAATTGCATGGCTGAAGAATGACTTGAGAAACATTAACCCAACTTTCTTCATTTTAGAAATAATTAGGTCAATGTATCGATATGGTAAATGGTCATTACCTGTTGTTCCATAAGTGACCATTCATTTCATATATATATACCTGGCACAGGTAACCATTCATTTTAAGATAGATCTACTAGCAATTGGTAATTAATCATCCCTTCTCGATTATCATTCATGATAAAATGTAATATTTACAATTTTATTTACTTTTATTATCAGCCAAAAATGTCCTTGAAATTTATCATTTATCAGTAATTTCATATTTTACTTTATCTGAAATACGTGCTATATTTCAATTGTTTATTTTATTTTAAAATTTTATCAATTTAATCAGTTGATTTTAATCAGTAATCAGAAATGATCTGTTAATATTATTGATTGATTCGTTTTCTTTTTTTTTTTTATTCAATTCTTTTTAATTTGTAAATAAATTTATTGAGAATCATATTTATTGCTTCTACGTTTTATATATATATATATATATTACATGCCTAATAATAAGTAATATTTTACGTAATAAGTATTTAGGTATAAGTTTTTTTAAGTATTTTTAAGTAAGTAACTTTCTTAAGTATAAATTTTTATATTAATATTTAAGTATAAGTATTTATTCATTTTAACAATGAGAAAATAATCGATTATCTGATTTCAAAAAACTTTTTTTAATATAAATTTTATTATTGATTAAAATAAATTGAATTGAAATGCATGCATGTTCATAGAGCTAATGATAATTTGATTAGATAGTGATACTGTTAGCTAAAAGTAATAAGTATTGATTGATCAGAATATATATAAAAGAGTGTAAAAGTATTTATTATATTTGTGATCATTCAATTATTTACTGATAATATGCAAAAATATTTATTAAGAGCAAAATTAACCAGTAATTAATATTTAAATTTAATATTTAATTTAATATTTAATTGTGAGATGGGAAAGTGCCAAGTGAAAAATAAAGTAAGTTAAGTAGTAAAGTAAAAAAAAACAGATGCTGCTAATATCTAATTTATTATGATTTTTTTAAATTCATTTATGATTTTATTGATTTCCGTTGATTTAATCTATGATTTTTATTATTGAAATGGATGAAATTTTATAGATCTTATTTAATTGGCAAGTTTTTTAACTTATTAAATTACTGATAAGTTATTAAGTTTTAACTTATTGAAATAAGTAAAGTTGTTATTAGGATTTTTCACTAATTAGCAATTTGTGGAAAAATTAAAATGGAAAAATTTTGGAAATGCCTGTTAAGAATGCTTATTTGCTAATATAAAAGAATGATTAAGGACGAGATTAAGTAAGTAATTGATAAATACATTGCTGATAATCGTACTGATAACAGCTTATCGGAAGAGATGTTCAACGAAAGTAACAAATAAATTCGTTTACTGTTTAGTAGTAAGATACAAAATATTTTTGAAAAAAAAAAAAACATTGTTAAAAGGTAGATTAAAATTTTGGAAAACTAATCTTTGTGATATTTTCTTTTTTTTAATTTCATACTTTCACCACAATTGATCGAAATGGATCATAATCACTGAATGAATGATTGAATGAATGGATGAATGAATGAATGAACGAATGAATGAACGAATGAATGAACGAATGAATGAACGAATGAATGAACGAATGAATGAACGAATGAATGAATGAATGAATGAATGAATGAGTGGATGAATGAATGAATGAATGAATGAATGAATGAATGAATGAATGAATGAATGAATGAATGAATGGCAGAATGAATGAATGAATGAATGAATGAATGAATGAATGAATGAATGAATGAATGAATGAATGAATGAATGAATGAATGAATGAATGAATGAATGAATGAATTAATGAATGAATGATTGAATGAATGAATGAGTGAATGACTGAATGAATGAATGAATGAATGAATGAATGAATGAATGAATTAATGAATAATTGAATGAATGGATGAATGGTAGAATGAATGATTGAATGAATGAATGAATGAATGAATGAATGAATGAACGAATGATTGAATGAATGAATGAATGAATGAATGAATGAATGAATGAATGAATGAATGAACGAATGAATGAATGAACGAATGAATGAACGAATGATTGAATGAATAAATGATTGAATGAATGAATGATTGAAGGAAGAAATGAAAGTAAATATACTTTTTCAACATTCTATACTAATTAATAAATAAACAATCCGTATAATAGTTATATCATTAATCTATTCATCAGATTTATAACAGTATTACGAATAATCAATATTAAAAAATAAATTATTTTTTCTACTTCATTTGTAAGTAATCAGAGAGAAATCGATCAATCAATTTTTCATCATTATTATCAACGAAATCATGAATACAAACTCATTTATTTTTTGTTTGTATGATTAGATATTCAAACTTACTAAGCCTCAAAATAATTATTTTGCCAGCTATTTAAATATGATATCAGTCATTCAATTTTAACGGTTATTTCAGTTTTTGATATACAAATCATACTTTAATTGAAGTTTTAAAATTTGTCATTTATCATTCATCATTTAAAACTTATCAAAATTGATTTGAATTTTTCCAGTAAAATCTAAATTACAAGGAATTACATTACAAAATTACAAAAATTATAAAATTGCAAAAATTACAAAAATTAAAAAATTACATAAATTACAAAAATTACAAAGATTACAAAAATTACAAAATTACAGAAATTACAAAATTTGATAGAAATTTGTTAATCTTTGATTTTGTAATTTTAATGAATTGCCTTTTTCGTTTGATTTCTTTCTTTCCATTAATGAAAACGAAAAATTTTTACAATTTAAATGATTAGCGTCAATTAAATGAATGGGGTCAATTCGGATGATCATTCAAGACAAAGACAAAGACAAAGACGCCCTAATGTTACTCATACAACAAGAACAGCAACGACAACAACAGCAGCAGCAGCAGCAGCAGCAGCAGCAGCAACAACAACAACAACGACAGCAACAACAACAACAACAGCAACTCAAACAGCAACAACAACAACAACAACAACAACAACAATAACAGCTACAACAACGGCGCCAATAATCAGAATACAAGGATTACCAAAAAATAATAATTGTGATGAGAAACGTGGTATTCTACGAAGTCTCTCATTTCAGGTAAATAATTTTCTAAAAAATTTTTAATTTGTTAAAATAAATTTCAAAATTTTTGGATTTTAATCAATTTGAAACTATCAAAGTTAATTTATCAAGATGTTATCATTGTATTATTAATCAATTCCAGTTTTTAAATTGTATTATTAATCAATTCCAGTTTTTAAATTGTATTATTAATTAATTCCAGTTTTTAAATTCCAGTTTTACAGAGTTACTTTCACAACTATGCATGATTATTTCTGATAATTGTAATAACTTTTCCCTTAAGTTATAATTTATAATTACTGTAATTATCATGAGACAAATTAATAACTAATCAAAATTGTCATTTTGATGAAATTTTTTTTCAACTCTTTTAAGAAATGTTGATTTGGTTTAGTTCTTTGATAGTTATTCAATTCATAGAGTTTAAAAGCGGAAAAATAAATTACGTCAATATTAGGTCAACATATCACGTCAATATTGGGTCAGATTAATACTTACAATACAAAAATTGAATTCCATCGTTGAGTTAATAGATCATGGATTTCGTTAAATTTATACATTTTTAATTTTGATCAAATATATGAAAATGAAAACAGTTGGAATCATTTATCAATCAATATTACTTATCAATTATTTAATAATTAAAATTAAATTACAGTTATCTTATTTATCAATTATTTAATAACTAAAATTAAATTATAGTTATCTCATTTATCAATTATTTATTAATTAAAATTAAGTTATAGTTATCTTATTTATCAATTATTTATTAATTAAAATTAAATGCAGTTATTTTATATATCAATTATTTATTAATTAAAATTAAATTACAGTTATTTCATTTATCAATTATTCAATAATCAAAAATAAATAACTATTTTATTTATCAATCATTATTAATCAGTTATTTCAGTTTTTACAGAATTCCTTCATGATAATGCATTATTATTATTATGCATGACATAATTAAAATTATAGTGATTAAATAAGTGGAAATAATTGCTGTGGTAAATTTTTAGTTTAGTACATCGTTGAATCGTGGTAGACGTCGCGTAGCTGACGTATTCGATAATTCGAATGAGGCTGAACAACAAGGCTCAATTGGCCTTAGACGTTCCAAGTCAAATCGTCTTGAATTAGCCATGTATTCATCAACCTTTGGTGTACAGCATTACGGTATTATGTTGAAGCAAAGTAAACGAAAGAATCGTACTGCAA
This sequence comes from Cruorifilaria tuberocauda, assembly GCA_013365365.1. Taxonomy (NCBI): domain Eukaryota; kingdom Metazoa; phylum Nematoda; class Chromadorea; order Rhabditida; family Onchocercidae; genus Cruorifilaria; species Cruorifilaria tuberocauda. The sequence goes on from JABVXU010000323.1 coordinate 63,033, forward strand.
AATGGAATAAACGGTATTAATTAATTATTTTAATATTTGACCTAAAAATTTTAATATAATTTTAATCTTTTCAAGTTTTATTGTCAATGTAAAATTAAAACTTAACTTGCCACAAAAGTTTATCACGTTTATTTTTCTTTTAGTTTAAAGTCGAATCTGACAAATATTGGAATTTAAATAAATTATTTAAAGAGAAGATTTAAAAAATTTTAAAGAAAGATATTTGATTTGATTTTCCAGGTTTTTCATACTCAAAGAATGCTTTCTAATTTATTACAAAGTATCGGAGAAAAAAATATTTGAAAAGGCAAGGCGAATGAATTTACATCCAAAGGTATTATAATCATTTATACTAGGATTATTATCATTATCATTATCATTATCATCCATCT